>ATSW01015707.1:0-17253 GCA_000444245.1 Botryllus schlosseri | reverse complement strand
AGTTATATTCCATACGCATACGCATCAACCGGTGTAACCAGCATGGTATACGCCTTATTTGACATTATGAGCATATAAAAAATCAATGACGAAAATTGTATAATAAATTTCATTTACGTATCGGCTTGCATTATATTACGACATCTCATCGCCCTGCTTACAGCTCATTCATAAGGGGAAATGGATCGCGCAACAAGCGAGCCAAATGCGACCAGTTGGCGTAGGTAACAATTGTACGACCCACGAAATTGATGATTAATTTACTTTATGGTGGTCCATGCAAACGATTCCACGTGTTCATCATAACCTTTATATTTTGGCAACACTCTACGTTTTGTGTCTATTTCTAGTTAGGTACGCAACGAAACAGCACTGCGTTTGTACCTATTTGCTTCCACATAGCAAACACTCACACTGTATCCTCCTGACAAAGAATCCTGTTTGCGAGACAACAAATTCCCACGAATGTGTCGGGTCCGATGGCAATGTCGGACTGTGACTCTGATGCTTTTGCCGCATTTAGACCAGTACCGAATCCCAGAAGTCCGCAAATTTTCTCCATCAGTGCAGGGGAGAGTTCGACAAATAACTTTTCCATGGCAGCACCAACGTCTTTTAGTGACAATTGTCTATAACAGCAAACGGAATCGCTTCAAAGCCCGAAGAAAGCCAAAAGCCTGGTACAGTTACAGAATGATACAGGGTTGTAATGACTCCAGTCGCAATTTACCGGCGACTAGACGTGCACTGTTAAAAATATTCTATGCCAAATTACTGGTCTGGTCCTGGCAGCAGTTTTACGACTCTGAGACCAGTAAATTTGAAAAATATTTTCCCGTAAATATTATTGACCGTAATTTATTTTTACAAAGACTGACTGTTAAATTTTTTACGGAAAATTCCCGTTACCTGATGTAACGGAAACCGGCTGTAATACCAAGTTACTGGTCTGGTCCAGTGCAGCAGTTTTACGCTGATGAGACCAGTGAATTCGAAATAACTCTCCCCGTAACATGATTTTACATATGCTGACCGTAGGAAATTTTACGGAAAATTTCCGTAACTAAAGGTAACAGAAATCTGCTGTAATATCAATATACTCGTCTGGTCCCTTGCAGCAGTTTTACGTTCCTGAGACCAGTAAATTTGAATCAGGTTTATTTGGTGCGGGAACACGTAAAAAAAAGTAAGTGTGGATAATGACGAAAATCCAGTCTTTCTTGTGGAGATCATCAGTCAGCAACTGCCTGAATGAAGAGCGCTTCATCAAAACTTCAGCAGCAGTTGGAGGACTGTACTTTAGGCCATGCTCTTTTGTAGGTTCTTCTATGATCTGAACAAAGATTATGCTGTCATCAACACAGTTACAATTTGGAAACTTTGAGACGCTATAGTATGACATACTGCGACTTTTCATATTCTTGTCAATTTCTCGAATAATGATGGCCTAGGATAGCGGTGTCGAACATGAGGCCAGCAGGCCGCATGCGGCCTACGAAGTAATTCTGAGTAGTTTGAAAATCCCCTGTATTACCCAGCACCTTTTTTAACAAATGTTGAGATATTATTGTAAGAAATACTTCCCTCAAGGCCACAAATGTCAAGATCATAGACCGTGATATAATTATCCGACAGTGGTGTTATGGTTTTACTCTAGTCATCATCGGGAACAAGTTGGTGCTACTGACATCCAATTCCCAAAACTCCAAAAAGTGCACACAATGCACACTGAGTTCATATTTTTATGAAGAAATGAGCCAAAAAGTAGTTATTCGTGAAGTGAAAAAAAACTGTTATATATGCAGGTCGCATGGAGAATATAATAGTTATGAAAAATACAATTCAAATATATTTGGTCGCACAGCTGTATCACTTCTACTCAAAGGCCCCAGACAGACAGAGAAACCCGAATGACGATTAATAACGAGCCAAATTCTAATGTCTGCGTTTACAATTAAATCACTTGTGTTCCTCAAAGCGCATACGAAGAGTTAACGGCAGATTACGAATAAAACAAAGGGAGCACATTCCGTCGTTAGAGTCAGTGTTTTAGCGGTTGAATTCAAACGATCAATCTTTGAATTTTTGCCAAAAGTCCGTTGTTTGCGAGTAAAGGCGCTGCTAGAATATATCCATATGATATGATCGTGAATGTTATGTAATATAGCAAATTGTATACAGGATTGATAATAAACTATTCAAGCGAAAAGTAAGGTCGGGTGTTTTGATGTAGGCTACCGTAACATCTTCGAATGATTTGACTGATCCGGCCCGCGAGCGGTTTGAAAGTTTGAATCCGGCCAGCGACGCAAGTTGAGTTTGATACGGATACCCATGGCCTAGGACTTCGTACCTGAATCATCTTTTCCAGCGTGATTGCAAACTTTTCTGGCAATATTCCTTTGCATCGCACGTCCAATGTATTTCGCACGGCATCGTGCTAGAAGCGAGAGGCGAAATGATCCCTTTCTATCACATAAGCATTCGACTTCATGATTCATAATGCCATAACGCTTCCATTTTCGTGTAGTTCAATGTCAGAAAATGCAATACATTCTTATAAGCCATAGCTTCTGTTCACCATTAAACTGTAACGAAAATACATCCGTCTTCAGAAACAGGACTGTGAATAACTTGCCAGATTTGAGCTCGGATACTGCTATACCTACAATATCTGCTATCAACACCTGCAATATTCTAAAGCTAAAGCTGTGGATTCGAAACCCTCAATATCTGACAGCAACGCATCTTGTTATTATCCAATACGAAAACATCGCGTCGATATAATATCTATCACGGAAAATTCAGCCGCACGTGCTAAGGCTCAGATATGTCGACGTCTGACGCCACTATGTCTGGAACATGTATGACGTCACAATGCACTGTTCGCTCTAGCAGCTACGAATTCATGATCAAACAATTCACAAGACCATTCGCAGGAAAAAGGTAAAGGACGTCTACTTCTCTCGTCGCAATGGCAAAGGAGCATGGCGGATATACGCCAGCTCCAGTGTTTCGATATATAGTTTGCATCATACATGCGTTAAGGAGTCTGCAATGGTGGCAGAACTGGCCCAACAGATAATTACACAAAAGATCATACCTGCAGTAAAACTACATAACATACCGAATTCGCGTGGCATGCTACTATTGCTAGACCTTGATGTATCAAAGGATACTATTTATAAATCGATATAAACGATGGTATCTGCAATGCCAAAATGTTCGGATCCCATTCACCGATTAGCATTCACCACGGCCATCGATGTCGTAATTTGCTTGGTGATTGAAACATGATGTAATGACGAAAATCACAAATATAAGTCCATAATAAGACCGTAAGCGTGTAAAATGATCGAATTGTAAGTGCGATAGCAATGTTGCAAATAATGATTATCCAGTAAATCGCTTTTACGACTGCAAAAGTAAATCCGGAATACTGATTATCCAGTAAATTGCTTTTACAAATCAGAAAGTAAATTTGAAATACTGGTTATCCCGTAAATTGTTTCTACGAACTTATGTGTAATTTTTTTAACCTTTAAAAACAAGTAAATTTACTTTTGACGTGCCCGTATATCAATTTAACGGGCATTTACCGTTTATATAACATACGGGACAATTTTACCGGTATAATTTGGGTAAATCTACGAATATTTCTAAGAGTGTGACTCTTGTCCTTTTCTTAAATTTGGAAAATAACTCTACTTATAGACCAGTGCTATTCAACCTTTTTCGTCGTGGTACACCCTTTTAACGTTTACTCGAAACTCGTACACCCCTGACCACATAACGCACGGATTCCGTATAGTAGACCTAATCCAGAGGTGCTCAACCTTTTTGCTATTCACCGCCGTATAGCAACATATGAATAGCATCTACAGCCGCATTCCGGTGGAGAGTCTGATGACCCGTCTGGACGTCATATACTCATGTTAAATTGGCTACTGGGGACTTTGCACCGTGGAGAGCCCGTGTTGGGTTCTGTGCCATCACTGATTTCTTGAGATATACCTTGCGTAAAAAAGTTTTTAATTGTAGCAGCAGATCACCCCCGCAGGCTTACTATCTATGCACGAAAATCGCGAGTATAAATTCCAGTAAAAGTTATGTGAACTCTTTTTCTAGTCGCGCATAGCGAGAAAAGATTTTCCAACTTGAAAATTAATTTCGTCTATAATATTGGTTGCTTGAAATATTACTGTCAAATATCTATCCATCAGATTAACCAGGGGCTACGAGAAATTTTATTGGAAGCACAAGGGGTACGATCGCTCAAAAGGTTAAGAAGCAATGATATTACTATGGCTCCATAATTATTATATTTCAGTTGTTATTGATATGTTTCAATAATAATCCAAGGCAAAATCTAACGCTTATTTAATTTGACTTTGGCAATGAAAGTAACAATAGCCTGTATACTTATGACGACTATATCAAAATCAGGATTAGAATACACCGCTCAAATGCTCTGATATCAGATCAATCTTCAGGAGATTTTAAAATATTCTACATAAAATCGTGGCACGTCAAAGGTCCAATAGCTGCAATATTACATCCCTAACAGTTTTACTATTTCATGATGCATCGTCTCGCATGATGTCTATAACTCATTATTTTAACAAATTAAGCCCGGCACAAAAACAATTTTATTCAGATATTTAAAAATGTGATTTTTTTCGTGTCAAGCGTGAATAGTACAATATAGTAAATTACATTTTCACGATGTTTGTGGGATGCCTGTCTGCAAGGTCCTGTCAAATAAGGCCTACTTGGAAATAATACATTGAATATATTATTGATGCTGCGGCCCGCGGCGTCATCAAAAACTAGGAAATTGGCCCGCGAGCACATTTGAGTTTGAGACGACCTCTGATATAGACAATGGACACTGTATGATATTGCACACCCGGTCAACATGTTCTTAAGCATGTACTTGCCAATTTATTGTAATAGCTACAGTCAGTGGTCCGTTTCGGATCTGGTACACCCCAGTACATCCCATTTGAGTGGTACACCCTGGGGTATACGATACCCCCGGTTGAAGAGCCCTGTACTATAAGAGTCATTGCGCATGACTTGACCAGGCAATTCGACTCTAGACATTCTATGTGACTTCATTCAAATCATACACGTTCCTGTTTTGCTGTATTGCTGCTTTTTGCAATTAGTAAATTAACTGATAGAGTGGTATAGATAAGATATTAGCTCTTAATCGCATGAATTTTATCGTACGACATAATCCACATGACATTGGGGCCTCAAATCCATGGGAAATTACCTCTTATTCATTTTATCGTAAGCTGTAAAGACGCGTTTGTAGAATGCTTTCCATGTGCTGCTTACTGAACAATATTGAGATATATATTGCACCGGTTTTAAACCTTCCAACTTTCGTAGGTCCATCGGTATCGAAAACCGGATTTCGTATTTGCTGGTAGTATGTTTCACACTTGCAGCCTGACAAATATATGATCTCGAGAATTATATGTCAGCTTATCTCTAAAAATGTACTGGGCAAGAACAAACTTTTGGGATTTCCTGACAGGCGAATGACGTGCAGTCTAGACTCGATAATATCCTGGTTGCAGTGTTCGGTTTGAGGGGAAACGACAACTTGCCCGTGCTGCTTGTTAATACGAAATTGTCTCCCGGTTTTAATAATTCCTCCTGAAGAAGTCGTCGTCTGGTCCAGGTGTAAAGATCCTGAAGGAAAAACAAAACAAAACATAACATAACATAACAAGTAATTCTAGAGCAGTGTAGCATTAACCCCTCTCGGATTATGGATCGATCTATAGCCAGGCATCGAATGTTTCACCGCATAGTAGCACAATCAAGTAGTGATGCAAATAGTCTTTTTGTTTTTGTACTTCTCCGTACCTATACAGCTACAGTAATTGACAACAAAAAGTAAGTAAATTTACGCAATGGTTCATGATTGTCAATAGTAAAAAATTACATGTAGGCCAATTACACCAAGTAAATCGCTTAGACACACGAAGAGAAAATGCATGGCTTCTTTGATTAGGAAAAGTAATTTATCAGTCGTCTAGCACAGCAAGCCCTAATTATTATAATTCATAATTATTCCACTATTTTGGAATCGGGTGGCAGAAGTCAGCATTATGCACACATTATTTTAATTCGGATATATTTCAGTACCACCTCGCACTATTTGGGAGTCGAGTGGCGCAGTTGGTTACCCACTGCCGTCACTACACCAATGGAAGTGGGTTCGAATTCCGGTTCTGGCCAACGGAGGTTTCTCTGGGTTCCTCATCGCCGATCTCACTATTACGGTACTGCATTGAAATGCCAGGTCTGAAAGTGAGCCGCGCTACAAGCACCTGAGACCACGATTGGGGGCGCATGTTAGTGAGAGAGATTAGAGAGAGAGAGAGAGAGATTGACTGGGAGAAAAGGATGAAAGCCGTCCCCAAGATTACGAAAAAGCAAAGACACGATGAGCATTATCACAATTCGTGTCGTGGTAGCACATAGCTTGAAAAAAGCGATAAGCGCCACTGTGTTGTACCAATGGTAATAATAACATAAACTCGTATATGTGCAATTGAATAGTATATATGCTACATATAAACATTGTGTTTTCTCATAAATATAGGACAATGTTGTAAACCTGAAGAGATTGATGCAGTTCAAAATCGTTCGAGATAAACTGCGCTTTGAACTTAATTGATACAGTCGCCGATTTCCATTTTTTCGTCTGGAAGTTGGAACGAGTAGGTGCCTTGCTGGACATAAAACTCTGTAAATGTAGTAAGGATACAGTTCAGAAGACTTCCGAATATTCTAGAAGTCGCGATCGATACTTGGATTTTCAGAATCAACACGACAATTGCATTTGATTAATATCAGTGATCATCAATTCTAATCTATTTACGACGAGTTGCGTTGTTACACACATGCAAGACTTGGCCATCTGTGGCTCATCTGAGCCTTAACTCTCCTTTCGTGCTTTATTTACGAACAATAAATATGAAAAATTCCTTGATTTTGGGAACAAAAATGTTCAAAATCTAGTGATTTATAAACATCGATAGAAGATACCAATAACCATTGACGGGTTCACAATTTTCTTCACTCATCCCTGACGACATATGAGGCACTGCCTCACTTGCCTCCCCTAACCCCACGTCACTGACGTATCACACGGTGTGTATGTACTGCTGTAGTGACCATGTTTGGCTCCACCTACCCATGTGGGCAGAAAAATATGGCGTACACTACGAATCTCATATATTAGTGCTACCAATACGTCATGGATTTTTAGCTATTTCAATTAGCCGTCTCCTTCAAAAAAAGTATAGTGGTGATGATTGGACGATAACCGAGGTTGAATTAAGTTTGATATAGGGCAGTGGTTCTCAACCTTTTTGGCTTCGCGGACCCCTTTTGACCGTTGCGGACCCTCGCGGACCCCCTCAAGTTTTAGTTCAAATTTAGCTCAATTGAGGTGCAACCGTCATCTGTCTTGTGCAAATATGAACTCTAGGCTTGTGATTAACAGCAACCGAATTACTTTTCTTGAAAAGAACATACTATTTATGTAGAAATTGGGTCGACTTTTATTATTTCAAAGCTTATTTTGCAGCTGTATTTCTTGAAGTACGTAGTCGTGTGTTGATAATCCGCGTCTTCGATTTGATATGAACGATGACTGCCGATAATCCATTTCCACAAAGATAGTTTGAAGCTAATCCAATATTAACGCTATACGTCCTCGTTTTTCAAGTTTTGGAAAATGTCCTCCTCTTTGGCAATTCGTCCACCTTCACAGCTTTTACATTTAATATTATGGATATGTTCGAGTGTAAATAGGCATAAATGATGCTAAATAGGGAATTCGTGGTTCGATAGAAAGCGACGACCTTTTTTTAGTCAACACCCCTTATTTCGAGAAAAAGTGAGTAAATCGGTATTCGAACGAAAGTAACGACCTTTTATTTGGTCAACCAATTAAATTTTTCAGCAAAGATAACGAAATCGGGTGATTTCGGTTTTCATCAACTAACTTTTCTGAATTGGTAAAGGTATCCTCCCTTCCTTTCCCAAAATTATGGTAGCCCTAATTAACACTTGAAGCTTCCGACGATACTTTTGGTGTGATCGCAATATTTATGGCACAAAAATAAAGAAACAATTTCTGATGAACATATCTCATCCAGCCTAGTCATTTTTATCCAGCATCTCATCTTGAAGTTATTCTGGAATAGTGGTTATGTATATCACGGGATATAATGGATTTCGTGGCGAGGTATCAATCTTTTCATTGGGATAAATTTGGGGAAATACTCGGAATTTTTATTTCAAACGACTGTTCACTAATTTGATGAGACTGGCAACTTCAAATCGAAAAGGTTTTGCAAACATTACGAAGTCACGTTGATTGACCTTACTATATCTCCGTAGTTTTATTTATTCCACAAACCCCAACAAAACGTCTCTAAACAGCAATATGTTTGTATTAGCAGGTTATTGGTAATTTGGCAATTGAAATGAATTTGCACAGTAGGATATTTCATGTTATACGATTAGTATGATGATGAGAGTCACGAGGTCTTAGCAGTAGTGGTGCCAAACTGCCTCATGTTTTCTAAAATTAAAAAAAATTAGGTTATCAATCATTTTGAAAATTTAGAGGTCTCGCGGACCCCCGGTTGAGAACCACTGATATAGGGTATGATAAAGCGGGAAGTGGGCTTTTAATAGTTATCGGTGAGTGCTTGTGTGATCATTATGACGTCACATACTATACCATAGGCAAATAAATAAGGTATTTGCCTTCCAGAATCCAATCTGGCATAGGCCTACCTCTGTTTACGAGATCCTATAACAGAAAATGCAGGGATTTTTTAAGCTCAGTACTGAAACAAAGATAAATGTACTATACAAATTGCATTGGTATCTATAAATGACGTCGAGATCTTACTGCGCTTTTAGTGCCAGATGATCTGAATGCGGCCCGCCTGTAATAAAGCTCACTTTAAAACAAAATCACGTTGTTTTACAAGTCGATCTCATTTACTTTCGCATTTTCTTCAAATTACCCTGGTCGCTCTCTACATCAAATCCATCTGGATCGGCATTCGTTGAGGATTGAATCTGCGATCCGTCCTATTCAAAGGGAAATATAGTTTTGATAGACGTTAGACATGCTACATCATGCGAGTATTGAAAAATATGTGCGTATCCACATTTGACAAGTTTTTTAGAACATTCATTCTCGTTAGCTATAGTTAGCTGCTTTTCTTAGCTTGTCGACTCGCGTATATAGGAATTGCCCGACGCAACTGCTTTTTAGTTCAGGAAATAGAATACTATACAAGAGTGTGGATTGAGACAAAACGGAAAACACAACCTTGTTACTCGAAGCATCATCATTAGAAGTTCTTCGGGGTGTCTCTGGAATGATCTCAGTTTCGTCCCGCTCCGACGCACGCGGCATCATACGCGCTTCGCGAAGATACGCAATTTTCTTTCTTTTCTGTTTTCGTAGATTCACCTAATATCAAGAATGTTGTGGAATGTGGGGACAAAGACGCATGATTCTAACATTAGATTATGGAAGCAGCCTTCAAGCACCAAACATTGCAAATTCCCAGAATACAGAAAGACAGTGGCCTAATACAAGAATAAATTACGATAATTGCATAATCTCGCCACGAACCATTTCCCACGCAGCTAGAACCCCCCCTATTTCAGCACACACGGAAATAATGAACACATAATGATTCCGTTTACATACGTACACGGTACTAAAAGTAAAGTGATTCCTGCAAACAGAATCAATACTCGAGATATCTGCTCATCAGTACCGCTGGGTATAGCTATGGCGACTGCATCATGAATACAACAGCCTATGCAAAAATCCTCTAGTAAATAGTGATTTAATAGAAAGACTTGCTCATTGACGCGTGCGTTCAGGGTTTATTTTCTGTTGTCGGTGAAAGTTACCTACCGATACATGCACATCTCGTCTATGGAGGCTCAGGTCGCAAAATTCCGCGCCATTCTTGTCTGGAATATCAGCCATGAGTGGATTATCAAAATTTTCAGTTGATTCCGACCGTTTCTTCATTGTTATGGCATCATTTTCTTCGGTTTTGTGAATGCACTGAACTGTCGCAGTCCGACCGACGCGGGCTCTAATTTCGCGACGTTCTTCGACACGACGTTGGCAACAGAAGTGCAAAACGCATCTGCCTGTTCATTGTTATCGCATAGTAGGCAACACGCTAAATATAGGAGACGTGGAATATACGGCTTGGGTACGAACCTTTCAAATGTTTGTCGTGCCTTAGTACGGGTCCATTTGACGAATGTAGCATCTCTATATAGAAACCGCTTTGTAAAGCTTCTTCTAGGTCCATATTCATAAAATGCTGATAAGTGAAAACAAGAACACGGAAAGGATTAGCATTGCCTCACTTTGAAACCCTGTCAGCTTTAGTATTAGGTTGTGTCCACCAGTACAGTGTTGTTATTATTAGGGCAAGTTTTTGTTGCAGTTAAATCCGTGGAAAGTTGCATTTATTTTTGAAAAAAGTTGAAAAGTTGCAGAAGCTGCATTTCGACCACATTTTGCTCGGTTGACTAAAAATAAAAGGTCTATTTTCCGGCTCAGCTCCCGAAATACCCGTAAAAGCGTTACTTCGGTGCTGATTTACGGTGTTTCAGTCGAATTTGGCCGTGTATTTCACCAAAATCGAAAATATTTTCATGAAAAATCGAGAAAGTTGCAAAAAATTGCATGGAAAAAAAGGACAAAAGTTGCAAAAAGTTGCACTATAAGATTCCTTCAAACAGCTTAAAACAGCATTCTATATATCTTACGAGTATTTAGGAAGCTGCCAGAAGCTGTAAAAAAAAGTTGCAAAAGTTGCAAAAACTTGTCTTAGTTATTATATTTAGCGCATCTGGTCGAATCGATGGTTAACCAGAGCCCAGGTAAAATTTCGCGATCTTTTGGTGTGAGCCCAGACACAAAACATGATGCAAAATCTACTCTACACTATTTCCATCGAGACATATAGCGCAACTTGATTTCCACAACATTAACTATACGTAGAGGCCATCCTCTTTTGTATTTCAAAATCAAACTTACTAAATATACATATTTCCTACCTGACATGATGCATCCTGAATAGTTTTTACTGTTCGCAGATCGTGATGACAAAACACAAATTCCGCACGACCATGTACGCGGTAATGGCTGGTGTTTGGATATGACTGATGCATCCGAGGCCGCATAACGGTCTTTTTAACCATTTGTATGAGGATCCACTGAATGCAAAAACTTGTAGCATACTGTATGAATGCACAATTGTACAGTCGACTGCGCTTGCGGACAAGTTGGTTCCGTTCACTTCCGGCCGAATTAAGCGGAGAAACGGCTTTGTCCGCATTACCCGGAAAAATGACTGTTCGTTTCACGGGCATGATTAAAGGCAGATAAGCAGGCCTGTTTATTTTTGGATATTGGGTTTTATTTTTGGAGATTCTCCAAAAATAAGATTTGAAAACATTCAAAAATAAGCTTTTTTGGTTGATTTTTTTCAAGTTTTTTAGTGAAATAAACGAGTCAGAGCAGTGTAAATGCTGCTGAAACAACCAGGTAACTCACAAAAACACACGCAAAACAGCATGTGTGTGAGGCAGCGGGTCTCCGAAACGCCAAAAGTAGGCTACATCCACTCACTGGAAGGACCAGAGGCGTGGCGACAAGGGTTGAAGAGGCGGCATGGTATGAAATCATACGAGTGTGGTGCGGGCTGCACCACTGAACCTTGTGGCGCAGGTCGAATACCGCCACCTCTACAGCAATCACTTCGTCCACACGATGATGGGACTGAATGCTGGTTACCTCAGACAGCAACAGGACTTGATCCAGGAGATGAAAAGTACGTACCCCAAGTTTGTTGACATCTGTTGGTTGTCAATTAAGAAGATGACCACTTGGTTAACTAGACACCGTACCCAACTCCTCGGAGTTATAAACGAGAATAGTCCGGCCTTTGCACCTTAGCCGCAGTGGTGGATCCAACTGATCGTCCTCGATCGCATGGCCACGGAACTGAGCACCACCGTAACGAAGCTTCAGGGACTTGCCCATCTGATTGTGGAGCAGCAAGAGAAGCTCCATCGCCTGGTCGAACGCCTTCAAGCTCAGTGCCCATCTGAGGACTGGGACAATGACACCCACGGCAAGGAAGGTTTTCTGGTTAGACGGTGCTGGGTTATCAAGTTCACTGAGGCACGCAACTTCGTGGAGGATCAGGGGTGTGCACTGTGCAGTCCTCAACGTTCTCGATAATATCGACGAAGAGGAGAAGCAGTCCACGTTCGAGGCAGCAGGGAGAATTTATTGCAGGGCTCATCGACGGCATAAATAAAATTGAAGTTGCCGACAATGAAAGGGTCCTGCCCTGTGGTGCAACCTTGTAGGCAGGACAGAACAAACACTTCTTGCTGTTTTAGATTCTAATATTATCAACAAGAGTGATACATATATATATGCTACTTTATTTGCAGCTCAGTGAATTGATCGACAAACACCGGGGTGGGCACCTGAGTAGATACAGAATATCAAAGACCAATTCCAATCCATATCTCTCCGATACAAAATGGACGTCACTTTCAAGCGCTTGTCAGGAGCAAAGGTTTGGAAGATTGGAGAGTTTGAAACCATCCGACAGTTCTTTGGACCCATATGGTTTGATGTTTCCCACAACTGCGACGGTCGAAGCCGATTTCTCGAAAATCAACTGGGAGAAGGGTCTCTACCAGGCGTCACTGACTGATTTTTATTTGGAAGCCATTCTTCAGGCCAAAGACTTTGTGAAGAAAGTATTGGAAAGTTAGATCAAGATCACTGATGATGTCGATGTGTTGAAGGAAATGAATACATGATAATAACATACTTTCGGTGAAGTTTTCTAGTAGTATTAGGGCTTAAAAACACCTTCAATTCTTATTTTTGGAGATTCTCCAAAATTAAAATTTGAAAACATCCAAAACTAAGCTATTTTTGTTATTTTTGGAGAAATCCAAAAATAAACAGGCCTGCGGATAAGGCATTAAAATTGCTGTAGGTCGTCTGTTTGTGGGATTAAAATGCATTGCAGCTGCGCTATACTACAGTAATTGGCACTGATCACATAAAACGCATAGGAGTAACACATTCTGTCAGGTTAGGCGTTCGATACCAAACCATTCAACAAATATACCGTATATGACTATGTATAACACACACATATAGGGTGGACATAGTGCAGTACGAAGGCATGCAGCAATTGCTGAAACGGAATTTGTTCTTGATAAAGTTATACACCGCAAAACAGCAGGACTTTTTAAAAAGCAAAAAGCTTTCAGCTGGGCTAAAAAAATCATTTATTGTAAAGCCAGCAACAAACTGTCCAGGAAACGTTTTCGCTTTCTCTGGTAGACTTTACTGTGCCATTATGTTCTACAAGATGCATGCAAGCAATTGTACCGAGCAGGACCGTCACTGCGCCACCCCAAACCACCAATTGGGAGGGGGGTAGTGAGCTCCAAAATATTTCGAAAATAAACATAAATTATAGAGAATTTGGTAAAATATATACAATTACAGACAAAATTCAGTCTTGAATTTGATAGTTTGTTCGCACTTCGCGCGATTAGACAACGCATATCCAAGGTGCCGTTTCACAAGTGACGCTTTGAAGTAGCCATTAAAGGGGCTGGCGAAGTGCAGTTTTTAGGTCCTGTTACCCATTTAAAAGCCACGATGCAATTGGTACGGTCTTTTTCTGTTGTTACTGCATGTTTCATCATTTTTTCGCCAAAATCCTTCATAAATGCAATTGAATCTTGCGTCACAACGTACGACGTAGCTTACCGTTCTTTGTTTCATAGCCTAACGATAGGAATTGCGAACCGGTCTCCAAATTAAGCGGATAATTGTCCGAATAAACAGGATTTTTCACGAGCAAGTTTTAATTTTGTTTCGTGCCCCAGCATCTTGACCGAATAAATCGGTTGTCTGGGTTATCCGGTGTCCGAATTAAGCGGAACTTGTATAACCAGATTAACCACCCGGGAGGATAATAGAATTAGGAATAAGTTGCAATTTTTCTATACATAATATGTAAAACTCTCACGTCTTTATGCCATGTTTTGGCGTGCGTCTCCTTTGTATTCGATCCAGATGACAGCAAAACTGAAACATAAAACAATATATTTCTTGAAGTTGCAAGTCCGCATTCAAGGGTAACTGCGCGCTAAATATGATCGTCTCAAATTAAAGTTGAACGCAAGGAAAATTTATCTTAGCAGTCATTTTCCTCAGAAAGCCGAACTGCTGCTGAAACAGTTTCACTCCTGGTGCTATTTTGCAGAGATGAGCGGATTTGGACTTTCTATATCCTAAACCTATCCAAATCCGAAGTTTCAAATCCTAATCCAAATCCAGAAATTTTGTATATTCAAATCCCCGTCCAATCTTAATCCGATTCTAACTTGAAATTCAGAAAAAATGCTTATTTATGCAAGTAAGGAATGGAAAATTTTATTTCTCAACGAAACATTCTCTTGATTTAAGATAACTTAGCGTAGGGATGAGCCTCTCGTGTTCATTGCCACCGAGTGTACCATAGTGTAGCAGTGTTGGGATGACTCGAGTCATGACTTGACTCGAGTCAGACTCGAGTCACCTTTTTCGAATGACTTGACTTGACTCGAGTCACTTTGCTAAAATGACTTGACTTGACTTGACTCGACGTATCAGAAATATGGATTGACTCGTGACTCGGAGCAAAATTCACGAGTCAATTTCAAGTCATCAAGTAATCGGTGTCGATGAAAATCACTGAATCTTGCATATGTTCGGATTGTTCGCGAAACGCTGGTCTAACCGTGAGAGCGACCAATCATTTAATGATCGTGCAAATAGATTGACCGCAAACGACATGATCGAAGCTTACAGCTTACGTTGTCGTAAACTAGTATAATAAAGTAATTAATCTCTGTTTTTGCCTTAACCAAACCTCTTGTTTTATTGAAATTGAAATCGAATATATGAAATTGAATTTGAATATATTTTATATAGTCCTCATCCATTGACGCAGGCTCGAATTGCATCATATCGATTTGTAAATGCGTAATGTATCGCATCCTATCAAATCGTATCTATNCTCTANTTNGGCTGGTAACTATAAACTGTGGTNTAGCAGTTCTACGTATNTGTGAGCGATACAGCGNCTTCTTGCGTGNATATTTAACTCTATATTCGTTCATCGGTTCAAAATCAATGACCACTCAATCTGTNTTTCAGACAGCTNTCAAAATGCAATGACGTNATCATGCCNCNTNCTNCGAAAAGGCAACTTGACTTGAATTGTGACTTGACTCGTGACTTGACTTGACTTGACTCGACTTGACTCGAGTCACCTCCAAAAATCGAGTGACTTGACTTGACTCGAGTCACCTTCGAAAATCGATTGACTTGACTTGACTCGAGTCAAAATGTGCAATGACTCGAAATGACTCGTGACTTGAAGGTAGTGACTTGATCCCAACACTGTAGTGTACAGATATTTGCCGTACTCATGCTTATGAAAATCAACTCGGTTCCGATCTGAAATGAACTTGATCTTTNTTGCATTTTATTCTTATCAGAATTGAATTTGATTCCTTCGATTTTTCAAATTCAGCCATTCTCATTCGAATCTNAATTTACGATAACTGTGTGGCTACCATTCTAATTTAAACAATTATGATTTAGAAAACTGAAAATGTTCCTGTTTTCAAACTATGACCGCGACCCAATCTTCTTTCCAGAGCAACGTGATCTTCCTGCCGTGCGGCCACGTGTGTTCATGCAAGGACTGCAGCGCGAAACTTCAAAAATGCCCGATGTGCCGCTGCGACGTCACGCAGAAGATGCAAATTTTCCGGAATTAGTATCAGAGTCAATATCAGACTTGCCCGCCTCTCGCTGATTTACGTTTGCTGACGGATTTTTCAAATTCGTGTGCACGATATCTTGAAATGAGTTCCATCTCCCACACTGCCACTCCAATGCGAGACCATACATTACTTAACGTTAGACTCTGAAATGACGGTCCGACATTTGAGCAGGCGACACTCAGATCTGGTCAAAGTACTCAACATTTCTGCTTAAGTAGAAGTAAAAAGTAATGACATGAATTTCTACTCGTTTACGAGTAGAAATATTTCCAGTGAACGGCTACTCCAAGTAGAAGCAGAAAAGGGAAGGTCTGAGAAATACTCGAATAAGTTGTTTTGAAGAGTGGATTTGGTCGATGTCGCACACTTCTGTAGTAAATCGAGTGGGTGAATTTCAAAATTCGTCTTCATGAGAACGCAAAATGTCAATTTTTTGCAATTTTTAAGAATAAATATCCCGTTGCTATGATACAGTAGCTATTTTGTACGCTTTAAGGTAATTCACTCACAAAAATGATGCTAACCAGTTTAAACACTGCTTTCTAGTTTACAAAGAGTTGTGCGTATAAATTAAGTAGTTATGCGTTTAAAAGAGTGAAGTAGAAGTATTCTGAAAACATCCATCTGAGTATTAACGGGCAAGTAAGCAAAACTTACTTTTGCACTCCAAAAAAAGTAGCAATCGGGGTTGTAATGACTCGAGTCATGCCTGGGCTCGAGTCATTTTTGCAAAATATGGAAATGACTCGACTCGAGCCAATCTGTGTATTGACTCGACTTGAACTCGAGTCATTGCGCATGACTCGAACGAAGGCATATGACTCGAGACTCAGACGGCCATGATCGACATTTCACTGCGATTTTGAAGAATAGTAAAGCAAACACACTATTGGTATTTCGTCTATTGGTGCTGGTACTTGAAAATGCAATCGGAAACTGCTAAAAGTGAGGAAAATTAGTATATTATAAATGAGAAGAATTCGATATCACCAGACAGAGTTATAAAAAGTGGGTTTAACAAGACTTGACCTGGAAACTGAGCAGCAATACAATGACTTGGACTCGGACTCGAGTAATAATACTGTGGCTCGGACTCTACCCTCTACTCACTGACTAGGACTCGGACTTGCCTCGGTGTTGAATTGAAAATGACTCGAGTAAAAACTAGAAAAGGGAGATTGACTCGTGACTCGGAGCCCAGTGACTTGGTTACAACCCTGGTAGAAATTCTTCGTTACTGATCACTTTTTGCAACACTTGAGCATTCTGTGACTTTATATC
>ATSW01015706.1:0-12415 GCA_000444245.1 Botryllus schlosseri | reverse complement strand
GACTCAGCGTTATACTAGCTGTCGCGCTTAGCCAAAGATACGACGATCTTATCCTAGAATCCACCGCAACTAAAACGTGGCTGAAAGACACGCACAGCTTCCCGACTCGTGAAAACAGACATGTGGATAGTCTTAAAACAAACCCTATTACGTTGGACGGTGTCAAAACGAAGCACGACTGGGTCAAATGGTTCGGCAGCGTCGTGTGCTCGGATCTAGGCCGTGTTTCAGATGAGAAAAACATAGTTGTCAATCCGTCTGACTTGCTACTGACGGACGCCTCTCAAAACGAGAGATCTGAAAACGAGAGATTGCGAAACGACGATTCGCAAAACGAGAGATCGCGAAACGAGAAATCGCAAAGCTATCAGCGGACTGCTGATCGCTTTTTATTGGCAGGAAACGCGCGTTTGACTGTAAAACTATGCAGCAAAGACGAGTGCTATATGCGCTTCTTGCCGCAGAACATCAAGACGATCATCAACCGTTCTGATGTCTGGGAGGAAGGATCGCAAGGCGCGGCTGGTATTCGGGAAGTACAAGCTCTGTTGCGGGAAGACTCAGAAGTCTCCAACTCCCATCGTCATATACGTATAGACGAGGCTAAGAATACAGTTCGGTTTTCTTCGGGCGGTTTTCTGCGAGGAAAGCAAGTCATGTACGAATTGCTGCGTAGAGACGCGGTGTTTTCTGCAAAGTTCGAGGCTGTCTTGTACAATCCTTCCAGTCATTTGTATTCACATGTGGTTACTTCGGCGGAAATGACGAACGGGGACGCCACCTCGTCGTCCGAGGCTTTTGTCAGCCATAGCGTGCGTAGCGTGGCGTTCACTTTCAGTCCGAAATACAGTTCTCCCGCCAATTACAATGCATTCTATTTGAGTCAAATGCTGTTGCTATGCTGGATCGTATACTGTGTATTCCACTCTGCGCTGTCACTAGCGCACTCGTGTACGCAGCAAGCTGGGAAAACACGTCGCGCAGATAGAAATGAACAAAATCCGTATTACAGAGGAGCTGTCATAATTCTTGCGCTCGATTTTATGTGTTTCGCGCTCTGCGTGACTTTCTTTGGATTGTCGTATCGAAGGCGGCGTATTATCGACGAGATCATCCCCGGTCTGTACGGGTACGAAGCGCAATTTGTGGGCGGAAACACGGAATTTCCGTTTCGGGACATACTAGCGAACACCACGCAGCTGTCTTCTGTGTGCGGTCTCTTTAATTTCATCGTCCTCGTGAAAGTCTTAGTAATCTTGAAGACTTATCATAACTTTCCGAATCTTTCTCGGCTTTCGTCACAGTGGACGAAAGGAATCGGTCAGATATTCGTGCTGTTTTTGATCTTCTGGACCACCGTGATCGTGATATCGTTCTGCACTTACCTGGCGTTTATGGAACAGTACGACTTCAGCTCTTTCGTGAAATCGCTAATGACCGTGGTGTTGCAGTGCGTCACGCTTGGCTTGGCGCCTGTCAAGAGCAACGTGAAGTTTTCGATGATACGGGCGAAATACGGGACGCTGGTTACGCTATTTTTCTTCGTTGTGATATTCGTTACTTTCCGATTGCTGCTGAAAGCATTTCTACTGGCTGTGTTCCGGGGTACGCATAGAGAAAAGCAAGCAAAAGACGATTCTAAAGAAAACAGGGAAAGCGCTATTCCTGCCAAAGATGTGTTTACGTATTTCCGGAAACGCATGCAGTACGTTTTCTACTGCTGCCTGAGCGTGCTGCCGTTTCAGAATGACAGCAGGTTCGCTAACCAGTACCCGGATTTCTCGTCTCTCGGATTCAAAGCGAATTCGTTGAGCCGGAGGGAAAAGAAAAAACTCGGATACACTTCGTCGAGTCTCGAGCAAAAGGCTTCGCTCGCACGCGAAGTTTCAGAAGAGGACAATAACGATTTGGATGTGGAGAAGAAAAGCAAATACAGCCTACCATCTGAAGTGTGGCTGTCAGAGGTATGAACTGTTTGAAGTGTTCTTGCACCCTTGCAGTTCTTATTCCAAGTCTTTCGTGACTATATAACGGAAAATGGCTGACGAGGCATCGAAGATAGCCATTTCAACATATATTACGTCGTCTGTTGTTGTAATGTATGAGTCCCATCTGATGGTGGTAGTGCCAAATCCAAATATAGGGGATCTATCGATAGAATACATGGACTTTCCAGTTGTGAAAACGAAGTAACATTTTAAAGGCAGCTTCACTTTGTGTAAAGTACAGGTACATATTGTATCCTGTTTAGCTCGTTTTAGGCTTCTCTATATCGAACACTTTCATATAATCGGATCAATGGTAGATTATAGTAAGTGTATGCTGCTTTCAGGTGCACGATCAGCTGAATGAACTGTATATCAGAGCCTCGGCGCTCGCTGATCATACGGATGAAGAGGAAGTAATTGATAACACAGAAGCAAAGCAAAGGTAAATATTTCCGTTTCCTGATGAAGTAGAGTAGGCATTACCCACAACGCGATTTGCTTCCGTGTGTTGCAGTGAATGCAGGACTGGAGAAATATCCGAAGCCACTGGTCATTCAAGTAGCGAAGAGCAAACGTCAGATGGCGACCATGACGATGACTACCAGTCGACAATCAAGTATGGCCTTATTTCCGCATTACCTGCATCGCTTATGTGTCATACTGTTTTTACTATTCAATGATTGACCCATTCTATCCCGGGAAAGGTGATAAGGAAGTTCGGAAGCCACTGTTCTGCCATTTGTGCAATATGGCACAGACACCATTTTTAACCATGTATTTATCCTGTGATACGTGCCATCTATTAACATGATTTCTTGCTAATATTATCCAGATTTACGCGATTCCTAATCATCTACAATTTATTGAATTCAAGAATTCAATTCCCGATCGTAGTGTGACGCGCGATTATCTCTATTCAGCGCAAAGGACGAGGTACCGCCTCTGAAAAAGCAGCAACCGAAATCGCGGTCCACGTCGTCGTTTTCCGTGGCAAGAAAATCATCTCTACACTCCAGAGGGAAGACAGACAGCGGGATATCCTGCGGCAGCAGAGACAGCACTCCCGGGTTTTCGGCTAGCGATAAAAAGACACTGAGAATCAGCGAAGAAAATCCAATGCGCGTCATCCCATCTCGAGACAGAAAAGCCAAAGAGTTTCCCGCCAAACGCCCGTCACGTGAAACACGTGACTCCGAGATTCCCGCGCTACGCTACGGATGGATATCGGACGACGATGTATTGGATAGGACTTCTGTAGTGAGCGCGGTGTCGCTGTCTAGCTTCGGCCACAGCGGCACGCCTGTGCCGCCGTTGACTACTCGCAATTTGGCGAAGCACAATCACAATATACTGTCCAGGCAGGTATCTGCTGCTACTGGTAGCGCGCGGTCCAGCGATAAGACGGTGAGGATATCGGAAGCGCCTCCGAGATCGAGCGAGTACTCGTGTGAGGTTAGTGAGATTGCGACTGCGTATTATTGGCATATGTAATATTAAACGAAATGTGTGGCATATGAATTGATGCAGTATATCTAATCTTGGGATATCGGCTGCTGACACATTAGATTTGAGTTTTCGTCGCTTTGTTGCTGTGTACAATGCAATATGCTGTGTCGTAAAGAGTTGGAGAACTATAAAATTTCCAGCTTTTCAAAATTATAATCAAATTAGAATTATAGCTACACAGTTATATATAAATTAGATTAGAATCAGTATTCCTGCAATCGCATAAATTCCGGATTATAACGAAATACAACGAAAATCAGGCTCAGTTCATACCAAATCCGTGTCCATTCACGTTGGCATGGGGGAATGGCAAATGTCTGTACACCGAGCTCGGCTCGTTTCGCACTAGAGTTCTCCGGTGTCATTTTCGGGAAAACCAGAAATTGGAATAAAATTAAAATAAGAGAATAGAAACATTTTACAAATTAAATTGTAATTAAATTGCCGGTATTTCGCTCTAATTAGTCATATTTGACAGCTAAAATTATCTTGCTGTCCAAGTCTGGTCGTGCGACCCCATGGCGATGATGCTGGAGTAGGACTAGGAGAGGGCACACTGACTCAAGTATTCATATCCCAATTGTGTAATTGTAATGATTTTAGTCGATTATATAGTGAGTGACGATATATTCGAGTATAAAAATATATTTCCTCTTATCAACGACTATTATAGTTTCGGTACGTTACAATTTCATTCCCCTCAGACGCCTGACACCGCGGACACGTTCACGCAGAGACTCTGGAGGCGGATATCTTCAATAAAAAATTACTTCAAGCCGGGAGAGCCGCCACGCGAGCCTGAACGCAAAGGTAAACCGCAATAGTCATTTTGCGTTAATGGCGAAGATGCGCCATGCACTTTCGGAAGTGGCCACCTCTGATTAACTCCTAAGTCTAAGATTAGATTAAGTCTACTTTAGGAAACAACCTGACAAATCTACTTCTCAGGCCTTCCATATTGTACTTTCATGGGGAGTGTCGATGTGTTCTGAAATGCCTGCTACTATTTGTAGTTGAGTAAAAATTTGCGGTATTTCTTCTACTTCTATTTCATGACTGGCTACATTGACCATATCTGCATATATCGTATGACCTTTATCAACTCTTAATATGCCAGCCCGTCCGTTGCGACGCTCGCGGACGACCGCGATCAACGTCCGGGACATCCCCAAAGTCGCGCGTAACGCTGCCGATTCGGAAGCGTCGTCCGTCGCCAAATCTGTGGCGTCCACCACGAAGCTGAGGTCTCTACTGCAGTCGCTCCATCCGAACCACGTTCGAACGATCGAGTTGACGCGGGAAAGCCGGGATGAGTCGGCCTCGCGCGCGGGGTGGGCGGCGTCACAAGGCCGCAGGAATATAGCGTTCGAAGGACACGACGAATTGGAAACATTCTGGTAATTATATACAGTAATGGTTATGGTGGACTGTAGTAGCAGACTATAGATAAGCCTATAGGCATAGATTTTTCTCGGTCGTGGGTTTGGATAGTGTTGGTGTATACGTCTAATTCACGTATAGGTTTTGCCTATACTTAGACTAAGCACTCATTTGGTTATGTTTGGTGATTAGTTCACTCATTCTTGAATATTTTTTGGGACAAAACTACTTACATTTTGCATCTTCGATTTTTAAAATCAACTTTAGGATAGGCCTGCGTCACTTTTATATGTGAAAGCGTCATAAGAACAGCTCGAAATAAGTAATGCAGATTTTCAACTATATAGTCAATAGTTAGCAGAAACTTTGTGGTTGATTTCGAAAAATTGTCACCTCTCGACCGAATGTACTTTTCAAATCTTTCATTTTTCTACATCCACTTGTAGTGGTTTTGAAAAGCCTTTTTGAAATCTTCTCTTAAAATCCAGTAGAAATGTACGGCGTTACTTCTACGTCTGCGCGAGTAGCATTGATGGCTATACTTTGACCTACTATGCATGCATATATCATATGACCTTGTCATCGTTGGTCAATGTAGACGTTGAATCTGCCAAAATATAACTAGATATAGTAGAATTTTCTAAACATAGTTAGCGACTAGTTTAATGGTTCATTGTGCCAGAAATATACGGACGATGCTGAAGTGCTAGATATTCATCGTGATACCGCTTGGTTGTTGCGAATATCCCACGAATAGCAATGATTCAGATCTCTCACAGAACTGTACATTCTACTTGAGAAACATCTTTTCAAGTGCAGAGCAGTGTTGTAACCAAGTCACAAGGCTCCGAGTCACAAGTCAATCTCACTTTTATATTTTTGACGCGAGAGAAGTCGAGTCATTTTTAGTTCACCACCGAGTCCAGTCCGAGTTCAAGTGAGAAAGCCTAGGGTCGAGCCCGAGTCATGGTATTATGACTCCAGTCCGAGTCCAAGTCAATGCGTTGACGGCTCGGTTACGAGTTAAACCTTGTTAAACCCACTTTTTATAACTCTGTTTGGTGATATCGAACGGTCCGCATTTAAAATATACTCATTTTCCTCACTCTTAACAGTTTTTGGTCGCATTTTCAAGTACCAGTACCAATAGACGAAATACCAACAGTGTGGTTACATTACTATTCTTCACAATTACAATGAAATGTCGGTCTTGGCCATCGGAGACCCAAGTCATATGACTTGGTCCGACTCATGCGCAATGAATCGAGTCCAGGTCGAGTCAAGTTCTTTCCGTGTTTTAAGAAAATGACTGATAGTCCTGTAGAATTTGGTCTAAAAATGGGTCGACCTAGAAAAAATTCTTATAAAGACGTATTATATACCGTTGGAAAGATAATTTTACCAGCTTTTCAATGATAGGTTTTGTCACTTTTTTTACCTTGGGTTTTTGAATTTGTTTACCAGTGTAATTTTATGGGTCGAAAAGAGCTTCTGATTGAACGATGATCGAGAATCACTGTAGCCAAGTTCACCGAAAACTCGTTCATTCTGCATTACAACAACCCATGTTTCATGATAGATGATTTCAATACCAATATTTGAATTTTTGCTATTGTATGCTAACCGCGATGTCACTAACGAAAGTTGCAATTTCATTAATTTATGAATTGAGAAAAATTGATACGAAAAAATCTGACGTGATGGAGAAATTATTAGCACAGAATCGGATTCAGCAACCATAAATAGCCTAAATCAATCATTGAAATGTTTTACCCTAATGTTCGTTCGAAATTTCTAAACCAGTGTTATCTCCGACTCGGTCAACTTTCGCCCCCTTAACGTATGATAAATACCTCTTACATAAAGTTATGTTTCATTGTTTTGCTGTTCGATTGTTAGCTTGCTTTACTGGGGGTGATATTCCAATTTATGGTGTTGTATTCTGATACGAAGGTATCGTATTTTAGCTTATAATTGTATTTTAATGTTAGGCAAAATAGTGCTTTATCCCCTGGCACGTTTTTGGTCATAACTTTTTTTACCCAAAGTAAAAAAAGTGACAAAACCCATCATTGAAAAGCTGATAAAATTATCTTTCCAACGGTATATAATACGTCTTTATAAGAATTTTTTCTAGGTTGACCGAAAATTCTACAGGACTATGAGTCAAGTCGAGTCATCAGAAAATGGCCACTCGAGTCATTGCAGCCCTGGTGCGGAGTAAAATATTCTACTTCAAAGTCGAACTAGTGGTACTCCCAAAGCGCAGATGTACCGCGTTACTGACCAGCTCGTGTACTTAGGTCTTTTGTCACGAGTTGTTCCTGTTACTAAATCACACGTATGAAAACTCTTCAACTGTGAATGTTTTTCTTCTAGCATTCCGGGTACAGTGCCTAGTGAAGATACGCGCCGCGTAAGTGTTGGCACCGCGCGTTCCTATGACGAGCCAGGAACGATTGTCGCATCGCAGTACGGAGTCAGCTGAGTCAGCAACCCGGATTTGTGTTCGCCGAAATCGATTGCCGAAGAAGCTTCGCAATGCATGCAGTGACTGTTTGACAGCGGCGTATTTTAGGCATTTTTGAGTCGTTTATCCTACTCTTTTTCCTTGTACTTCTTACACTAACCGCTGTAATTATGAATCGTGCTTTTGTTCGGTTGTCTCGAACTGTTGCTTTTTCTAACAGATGAGAATGCAGGTCTTAGTTTATATTTTTGTGAATTCAGTTCAGTGGGAGTGTCTTGATGCTTGCCTTTTCATTACAAATGGTCTTGCAAATTTGGCTTCTAGTGGGTATCTAAGAGTTGAACGCTGTAGTGTAGTGTATACGCACGTATACGCACGTCATACGTGTAATGTACGTGCTGCGCACTGTGCAGTTACGGCATCGAATGGTCGCGGTTCAACTATCGTCTGTAATCATCATTAGGCCACGGGACGCAACAAACGCGGTTTGATTAGCGTTAGGACATGGTTTCATCGTATTAGAATAAGATGGTTAGTTATGTTCATTTTTCCCTGATCGCATTGCTGGACTTTGTGGGCAATACTTGATTATGTAAGACTGGACAGGGACACTCACGTAGTTGGACTGTACGTTAAGGCTCTTCCAAAATGACTTTTTTCTCAAATGGTACTGGCTACTTGATAAAATTGTTAGGTTACCTAATTTAGGCCTACACGCCAAATTTGGTTCAATTCCAACCAGTAGCCGCATTGCTACAGGACAAGAAAGTTTCTATTTATTATATAAAAATAAATAGAAAAAATTCAAAATTTTCTGTTCACCCCATGAAAGTGTTAAGTTGTCTATAGAAACGATGTTCACTAAATTTGGTTCAATTCCAACTTGTGGAAGCGGAGTTATGGCCGTCGAAAAATATGGATTATGAATAAAATAGTATTTATAGTGGTGCCCACCGTAAATACTATTTTATTCAAATCAAAATTTTTCGACGGCAATAACTCCGCTTCCACTGGTTGCAATTAAGATAGCTTAACACTTTCATGTGGTGAAAAGAAAATTTTCAAAATTATCAAGTAGCCAGTACGATTTGAGAAAAAAGTCATTTTTGAAGAGCCCTACTGTGCGTAGAGATTCCCGGTCCATCTCAAAACTAGAGGCATGCTTTCCAAATACCATTTCTGTTGTGGATTCGTTGTTAGATTAGAGCTTTACCAATTTCAAAGTATCAAAGTACTTCACTACGTTCAAAGTGGAATGGTAGCAGTGTACTGGTTTGCAGTTCCTGATAGGCATCCGTCAACGGAAACGCTATTGATCCACCTACTTCCACAGGTAGCCTACTTGGTAGGACCACTTTAAAGTTACCTGGATTTCATGATGACCTAAGTTGATGCAAATCAGGTTTCTCAATCCGCCGATCTCTCTGGTAACGCCGCGCCAGAGATTGCCCAATGTCCATATCGGTTAGGTTATAGTGAAGAGAGTGCGGATATTGAATGAGCATCTTGAATATCCGCGTATCACGATGAAATAATTCGTTGTCGTATATGTCAGACAGACGAACCGGCTCTGGCCCAGACAAGCAAAATAACGATATTGAGCACAATTCGGAGCATGCATGTGGCGCCGTAACGAAACCGTCAATTCCGCAAATGGCACGTCGCTGTTGAAAATCAAATCTAATTGTCATTTTGGCATGTTTCCCACTAATCAATGTGTGCTAAAGAGAATGTTGATTTTAATGGGCCTGCAGCACAAAGATTTGGCGCCGAGCTACAACCACGCATGACGACTCGGGATTATTATGCAGAGAATGTTATATTCATATTGAACATGAGCACAACCTGAACACACAAGTAAAAACGGAAAAGAAAACATGGTTCGGTAGAGTTCGGTCGGTTCCAAAGTTATACAGACGTGTCCGGCGTTGTAAACTTCAGAACGTCGTCTGTGTTATCTCCAGATGTCTGCTCGTCTCGAGCGATTTCTAAAAACGATCAAAAAAGGGTAACCACTAACCAGTGACCATGTCCTTTCGAATTGTGCCATCGACGTGACAACACCACAATGTTACAGAACTAATTACCTTCGCAATATCCGTCAGTTCCGCGCGGCGAGAAATGTAAAACTTTTCGACGGACCAATCCTCGCGGCCCTCTCACCAAGTAGCTACGAAGTATGCATTCGACGGTGCTGGTGTCTACAAGCTGGTATCCCTCTTCGCAACGTAACTTAACTTTTTCTCCCACATCATAAGCGTCCTTTGGATTGTCAACTATGAGTCCCACCTGGTCGGAAATCGCTTTACATTGCAGTCTCTCTAAATGATCAAGGAAAACAACGATCATGTGCAATTGTATTGCATAGTTTGCTACTCCCAAGGTTTTGATGCGCTGTCTCTCTTATAGTCCCTATACATATATATGCCTGTGCAGACTCCTGTATATAGGCTACGTTTCAGGGATTATATGGTCAAGACAATGCCACCTATGCAAACCCATTCTCTATAGAGGCGGCATATCTTTTCCTTTAACTGAAATATTCATGCAGATTATTTCCCCAGGGCTATTCAATTAATACAACGGTTCGCCCCTTGCTTTATATCAGAGGTCTCAAACACGCGGCCCGCGGGCCGCATGCGGCCCGCGAGACCATTTTGTGCGGCCCGCGACGGCATTTTGCAATTTCAAGTATTCACCAATATATTCAAGTGCCGTATATTTTTTAGATATAACAACTTGAAGTTCACGCTAAAACTACTATAAAATAACCGAAATCTCAACAAACTTCACTATCACATAACTTTTATAAGCTACCATGCTATGGAAGATCGGCTATTACGTCTCATTTCTAGTTTATAAGGATACGACATGACCCGTTGATGATTCGTGACTGAAAATTCTGATTTGGTTTGATGCGACCTTACTCGATTTCATATTGACTGGGTGATTAAATTAAAATGACTCTAGTTGAGTCGGCTCAAACGTCAAAATCAGAGAAGGACTTGCGACTCGGAACGGTGACTTGGTAATCCTACGGACGCAACAATCTATGATACTGTTATGGGAAATAGTAATATATCAAAAGGTTGTAGCTTGCGTTCCGTGGGGTACATAGCTATCTAATCAGGTCAGTATGGCAGCCATTGGTATTCTGTGACCCCCGTGGCGTATAGTTGAATATATGCTAGGTCTTGTTTGTTCTCTTTATCCATGTTATTATCGTTGGCGAGTAAGGTAGTAGTACGCTCTATAGCTGTAACACCAATGAATTCTTCGCCGATCGGACATTTCAATTCCGGGGGTTCTTAACCAGGGTCGGTAGACTCCATCGGGTACGAAGCACCACATCAGGGTGTACGAGATGCATTGTGGAATTAGGCCTACATGCTGTGGAATATTTTCTTGGCCAATTGATTCAACTGGAAAATAGTCCCCGCAGTACGCGCGATTTCATGTGAATGGGCTTTCTGATTTAATATAGGTACCATCAGAAACTGTGGTGTAAATAGACAGGGGCTACGAGGAGCCGCATTTGAAGCACAAGGGGTACGATCGCTAAAAAGNTNAAGAAGCAATGCTATTACTATGGCTCAATAATGATTATATTNAAGNTGTTATTGGTTATTGATNTATTCAATAATAGAAGGCAGAATCTAACGCTGATTTAATTTGAATTTGGCAAGGACAGCAACAATAGTCGATACTTACCACGATTCACGACAATATATCAAAACCAGGATTAGGCTACACCGCTCAAATGCTCTCTGATATCAGATCAGTCTTCAGTAGATTGTAAAATAATCTACATAAAATTGTGGCATGTCACAAAGGTCCACTAGCTGCAATATTATAACCGGGCAGTTTTACGATGTCATATGCATCCTCTCGTATGATGTTTATAACCCATTAATTAAAAGAATTGATCCCCGCACAAAATCAATTTTATTCAAATATATGAGAATGTGATATTTTTCCGTATCGAGCGGAAATAGTGCAATAGTAAATTACATTTCCACGATGTTTGTAGAATGCCTGTCCGCAAGGTCCCGTCAGATTAGGAATTATACATTGAATATCCCTATTATTGATACTGCGGCCCGCGACGTCATCAAAACTAGGAAATTGGCCCGCCAGCACATTTTAGTTTGAGACCTCTGTCCAAAACTAACCAAATACAAAGCAATCTTATTTGACAATGTGTGTTCCGGGTTTCTTCATGTGTTTCTTGGTTTAATATATTTATATGTTTCTTGGTTTAATGTATTTATTATATTTATAGAGTCACAATTACTTTTAATATAATTATAGAGTTAGGGAAGACCTGGGTTAGTTGTTAGAGGGGAACATTGTTACAGCATCAACGATTTTTTTGCCGGGAGATGGCGCACCATTTTTACACAGTTTACTCGGCTAGTTGGAGAGTAGGCTTCTAACGAAGCCTTGCTTGCGAAATGTGCTTGCAAAAAGTTTTATGCAGGAAAAGGTGTATTGAGGGCTATAAAGTAAAACTTTTACTAATCGAGTGTCGCTGGTGCATCAGTGGTTGCGTGCGACCGATATATGTTTAATTTACATCGATAGAAAGGGGACGACCTGAAGTTTAGTTTCACAGTTGACTTTGTGCTGTTTGTTGGTTATGTAAGGCGGCAAGTAAGCTTAAACAGGCCATATTCGGCGGGGGCACATTTTCACGGTTTGGCAACTAGCCTCATTCTTTGCTTAAATATTTATGATGTGTGATTAGCATTATTTATTTATTAATGAAATTTCATCCATCCTTGTACACTACACTGAGTAAGTGATTAATAAGTTGAAGACAGCTTGGATTCTTCTGCAATTACTTATGAAAATGTATTCATTAACCTGCTCCTATCTTGTAGATTAATTCTGTTGTTTAACTATATATTATATGCGATTATGGTGAGGCATTACAAAAAGAAGACCAAAAGAGGAACTACACCTACGATGGGTATGGAAGAAGCTGCAAGAAGAGTGATTGGTCACTGAATTGGATGTAACTTATTTTGTTGATTCTTTTGCAGTCAACTTGACTCACTATGACTTTATA
>ATSW01015704.1:0-10555 GCA_000444245.1 Botryllus schlosseri | reverse complement strand
GTGCTGTTTCAGCCGGAGTAAAGTTAACAAATTCGACCTGAGCTGTCATGATATCCATGCAGCACTTTCTAAAATCCAGGAGCTGCTCGAGCAGATTGTTTCTGGTGAAAAGTATGGAATGTGATATGCCACGGCTCGTGTAAATACAAAGTATGTACAAAAACGCATTTTCATGTTAATCTAATTTTTCGACTGTCCTTAGTTTTGGGTCCATGCCGATGGCAACCCTGGTTATAGGTAATAGACATTGGTATAATATGACTCGTTGAGCATATCTATTGAAAATATAAGACTAGTATGTTTCCTTTGAGGAAAAAGGTTTCCGCCACCTAGTTCAAGATTCTCTTAAATATACCATAACTTTTGGGTTGTATTCCAAATTTGATGGCTCATTACTGACATATTGGCCTCACACCAGTCAGAAACGCCGCACTACTTGGCTGCTCTATTTTTCATCACCCATCTAAGTCCCTTTCAAATTTGTGTTGATTAGAGTTCATTTGATATCCAGGTTTCTTTTCCCGTCTAACTTCAACTATTCCCCATTCGCTCCAATATTATATAGATACGCTGTGCTAATTCGCCATCAAGATAGATTGTGTAACCTGAGAGATAACCGAGCAACCTGGTGCAAAAATTCACTTCTGTGACGTTTGCAATAAAATCTTTGCTAACTGGAAGAAATTTCGATTGCACATGCATGCTCATACGACAGAGACGAAACACAGCTGCGATGTCTGTGCCAAGTCATACAAGAAACGTTCATCGCTTTATCGACATATGACAGTTCATAATGGATCATCAAGAATCGAATGCTCTGTTTGTGGAATGTCCTTCGCATCGAAAGAGTCAGTAAGCAGACACATGCTTCGACATTCAGGAGAGAAAGATTTTGTGTGCAAGATTTGTGGCAAAGCTTGTTCTCGTAATGACAGCTTGCAATCTCATATGGCGATCCACATTGACAAGAGAAAGAAATTTGAATGTGAAATTTGTGGGATGACTTTGAAAAGGAAACAATCATTCCAATCTCACATGGATAATCACATGGCACGGAAAATGTACGAATGTGACATATGCTCCAAAACATTTTCTGCCTCGTCTACTTTACAGAGTCACGGCGTCGTCCACACTGGCGTAAAAAAACATGAGTGTGATATCTGCCAAAAATCGTTCACGGCGAGTAGTAGCATGGTGAAACACAGAAAAATCCACACTGGAGTGAAAGAATTCAAATGTGACCTATGTGGAATGCGATTTTCACAAAAGGGTGGTTTGCATCGGCATTTGCGTCGTCATAGTGCAAAGGACAGTGTTGTATGTGAGATTTGTGGTAAAACTTTAGGTCGCTCTGAACAATTACCCAAGCACTTACTTGTGCATACGGGAGAGAAAATGCATAAATGCAACATTTGCGACAAATCATTTAGCAGCAACACCTGTATGGAAGAACATATGACCCTGCATACAGGNGATCGCAACTTCCCNTGTGAAATTTGTGGATTTCGCTTTAAGCGTTATTCGAACCTTGATGCTCATCGCTCAATTCATACAGGAGAAAGAAAATATAAATGTGATGTATGTGGCGAGNCTTTCAGACTTGCCAAATCTATGCATGCTCATGTTGCTTCTCATCACAGCACAGTGAAGAGCCGCANGCGAGTTTGAAGGAATCTGTTGAAACATAGCCTTNATGTATAGGCTGTAGTTGCAGNAGGCTATTCGTATCATGTTTATCACAATCTCAACATATAAGGTACAAGGNTGTCAATTANCCACCTGATCCAAATNCACGCANAACNAATAACCANAAACCAATTATTAAATTTAGATGTAAGCNAATTTTGCTTTGATGTTGTTTTGTACATTGCTATGTTCTGCTAAGGATGCTTGTATTGTGTATATTGGACTGTAGAAAATTGCATGATCTAACATTGCATGATGACAATATGCAATTGAATAGTATATTCANGTTGAAATGAACCCGAATATACACCGAATATACACCCGACTGTCACTCATCNGGGGTAATCGTCAGCAANGAGTAGAGAACTAGAAAGAATATCGTGTATATCAACAGAGCAANGTAGTTTACGCATTGAAGTGTCACTGTGATTGTGGCTACGTGGNAAGAATGTTAAAGCGCTCACAGGAACGCATAAATCAGCATGTNNCTANATTCATTAGAACACGCTCATCACGCTCNGTNAAAAGGTCACCCCTGACTCATCCGCTTAAGATTGATACGGAACAATCAAAGGNCATATATTCTGCACTTGGCAAACACTTGTAAGATAATCCCGCCTGTGCNAAAAATTTTCAANACGATAGACTTCGCGTACTCGGAAAGGGTCGTTCACACTTTCATTTGCGTGCCTTGGAGTCGACTCTTATCAAAATAACCAGTCGAGACTGTGCCAACAAAAAGAGCTCGTGTATCTAGGGGTGGGTAAACTACGGCTCACGACAACATTTTGTGCGGGCCGCGAAGGCAACGAGAAACGTGATACAAATAATGATGAAAAATTGTAGTGAAGATACGAATTACTAGAGCAAGTTGATTAAACTTTTTCCTAATATATTTTATCACGATATTGAGCAAGTCGTAATCCTAATTTTGCATTTTCTGATTTAATTGTTAGCCCAATATCCCGATCTCGGGGTCTACGCATTTTGAAACGGTTCTGTTGCTGAATATCCGAGACAATCGAAACGGAAATGAGTTAGTTCGGATCACAATTGTGATTTTAGATTAGAACTTTCAGTGCTGTAATTGGAAAAACCGATCGGTGCGTGTTTTTGGTGGATTCGTCCTCTATATGCGAAGTTAGTTGCACATCATTTAAGACTTCGGTCTTAATTCATTCCTAATGAGTTATCCGAAGTGATACAAAAAGCGGAAAGTTGAAGATGAATGCTATCAATGCTACAATCAAAAACGAATCAAATGATAGGTAATCCTACTTCTGTTTCAGCATCCATGGTAAGGCAATATGTATTACATGTCATATTATGATATTTTATAATGAATTTGCTGCTGCAATTCAAAACACCATTTAAATCCAAACATCCTAATTATAGGCACAATTTATTAAATTATGAGGTGCAAAATAAATTGACAGAATTGTTAAAATATTTGAGACAATAGTAAATTATGTTGATGTCGTCCCCACAAAATAACGTGAAATAGGCAAGTTTAATACAGCAAACCCTTTGCTGAAACGCGTTTAAAGGTAACATGCTCGTGTCAGCATTGTGCGTTCTATAGCTTAACCAAACGTGGAATAAACATATCTATAAGCCGATCTTTGCTCACATATTCAAATTTCCATCCGATCCTAAGAGTTGCCACAACCTACTATCTTCCCTCCTTATTTCGACGACTTGATTCAGGATGACCATTGACCAGTCTATAAAATCTCGGTAATGTTTCTGACGCATGTGCGTTATTATCAAATCTACATTTAAATTGTTTTAATATACATATGTATTATCTCCAAGTCTTCAGTTACTATATATCAGGGGTTCTGAAAGCGGCGAAGGGTATAATTTTTGGTATGTAATATTCAAGTATGTAACATTTGTTGAGTTTCAAATAAAATTCTTTGCGCGTGGTGCGATTTCCGGTGCATCGTTTGTTGTTGTTGTTTATTAAACATAAAGATTTGGCACTTATCGCCCGATGGCCTTTTGTACCACGGTCAAAGACATTGTAAACCAAAAGAGAAGGTCGTATAAACGGTGGATCGGTTGTAAATTTCCGAGGACACTGTCTTTGGTAATATCGGCCAATGAGCGAGACACGTGGAAAAGTCATAACAACAACTTGGCTGGATCATAAAAATGTGCCGACCTTTGTATTACATAAATTGGTTTCAATTCACGACTGGATTTATTGTTCAACCTTATATTCCCTGAAAAACACTGTCAGGCACCAGTAGAATGCTTTATTGTAGGGGTGTGCAACGATCTAGTGCGGGACTATGCGAGATAGGACTTGTGAGGACAACCCATTGCGCGCCAAGACACGTGAAGGTATTATGTTTTGGGCAGCATATCAACAGGTACAGTGCAGTGTCAAAAAGATTGGCGGCCATAAATCCCTGGCCAAATATGACCGTCGCTGGCTGGCTAATACATTCGATATTGATATGTCTGGTCGTCAAAATAGTCTGAGTAGACAGTAGTACAAATGCGACCCGTAGTGAAATAATACACCTTAATTTTAAAGCGCGTCGAGTCAGACATGTTCCATGGAGCTGCATTACGTAAGACTGCTGTCTGGGTGTTCTCCATACCGTATACATGCCGGTGAAATGTAACATAGTTATATTTAAAATGTATACGATTTGATGTGTGAGGCTTGGGTCGCGAGATGCCACTAAACCTCGGATTTGGGTTTAAGAATCACTGCTTCATATATTCTAATAAAAGCTTGCGTTTTGGTTTGTAAAAACGATTTTACCATAGTGCGGCCCACGAATGTAATCAGATGTTGAATGCAGCCCGCGAGCTGAAAGGTTTGCCCACCCCTGGCCAGACCTGGGCAAAGTGCGACCCGCGGGCCACATGCGGCCCGCGTAAAGTTACTTGAAATTCAAAACATAAAACCTACTTTTCAATGTTGCTGCGTGGACTAAACCGATCGGCTGTATAAACTGAACTGAAAATTCGTTTACTTTCAAGCCTGTTCATTATTATGCCGCGATTATACGTACCTCGCATGCGTAATCCAGATTCAAAGTAAAGTCAATGCGGCGAATTATGCCGTGACAATCAAAGTCACAAGAATTCACCAAGCCGTCTTTGTTGGAATTGTCACATTACGCATTACACCAGTGGTTTTCAAACTTGGGGTGCTTGATAGCATCTGAAGGGGGGTGGCTGCGGTCAACTGAATGAAATTTTCGCGCTTCGCGCGATTTACCTTTGATGTCTAGTTTTTGCTCTATGTATTTTCCGAATTTCTTATTTAAGAATTCTCTCACCAACAGTCATAAGAACCTTCCATGAAACTATTAATTGGGATTGCTAGCATTCTGGATTCATTTTGTGATATGACGATAAAGGTGGTGCTGAATTGTTCACTATATCATAATGAGGGCGTGTCTAAAATAGTTTGAAAACCACTGCACTGCACGGTCTGCCCTTCAAATTGCTACGTGATACGTTTCCAAATCCCTCATTCGTAAAACAAGTCCATTGGTACCTGTGATTACTATGAGTCATCATCACCCATTAAAGGTGAACGGGCATGTCAAATAAGGAAACCCGAAAGCTGAAATTCAAAGTCGGTTTGGAGCAATAAACATTTGTTTGCTGAACCGGTCTTTTTAGTAGTTACTACCGATCAGGTCGCTGTGTTTAAAAGGAGTGTAATTTAAGTCGCTCTGATGACAAAAACACGAAGACATGCACTCGGTCAAGGGAGAGCGAAATTCAGAAAAACTAAGCTTCACTGCGCAACAAGGCTATATTTCGCCAAGCTACACAGTGTTCGGAAAGCAGCGGCCAAGACAATAAGCCGTGTAATATCCCAAAACATTTTAATGTCTTGATAGAAAAATGCTGATGGGGATATAAAGAGAGCTCAAAAGGTATCATGTTTAACATTGTTACGAAATATGACGGCAAATAAATATTCTTATTTTGGTAATTAACCGTCACCTTCTCATTCCCTAATATCAACACATCCACTGAGCAGCATTTATTAAAATAGCAATTCACTGCTTGCGCTGGAGAACATAGCTGAATTTTTTGACTCGGCCCGCCAACGTATTCTCTGCTTCTCAGTTGGTCCGCGGAGAAAAATAATTGCCCACCCCTAATCTATAGTCATCGTCTCATCGCTTCATTATAATTCGAATCTGGTACACCCCTGTACACCTCATCCGAGTGCTAAATCCTTTTAAAATTATGGTACACCCTGGGGTGTACGAAACACCCGGTTGAAGAGCTATGTACTATAACATCTTCACTTCATTACGATTTATCCTCCATCCACTACTTTTTAGATTTTATGTTACATAATATCTTCTCGAAGTACCAATCTTTGAATTTTTTCGGTAGGGTCAAGCCCGCCTAGAAGATCTAAAACACCAAAAGTCTAGTTTTTTACTAATTTTTTTACGACATAATTGTACTTAAAACTTCAACAAGAACTTTGGAGCATCCATTGAGCCTTCTCTATACTTCGCCCGCCCGCCTTCTCTATACTCCCGGCAAGGGCGCAGGTCATAGTTTTTGTCGCTATGCTAATGCGAATTGATTCCTTAGCCTCAGCGAATATTCATTTCATTTCAAGATAAGCAGCGAAATTATCACATGATACGCGAAAACACCTCATTTACATACATGAGGGAGGTGAAAGTTTGGTCAAAGTGAAAGCTTTCACGGCGTTGACGTATTTGACTCCCACCATGGTGGCAAATTCACCACCATTTAGGGTGTGACGACTAAAGACACACCATAAATGATGGTAGGGTGTAAAGTTGTGTCAGTTGCAATGCAAGTGTCTCTGCTACTTTCAATATAGCAGCATGCGGCGTTGAAGTGAGTCTCTGTTGTCATAAACTTGAAGAAGTCTTGATGAAGTCACCCTATGAGATGTATAAGTTTTATTCTGGTATGTTCGTGAATCGTTTTCCTCACCTCGAAGATTGCAGCTTGGCATAGAATCCTTTCTAAATCTCTTTTTTCAAACTCATCTGACAATCTTTTACGGTTGTTATCTTCTACTCTTAAGTGATACCAGCGCACCTGAGAAGTAGGGCAGGTTGTCCAATTTTTTTTCTATTAATCCGCATCTTTTCGAGCTTTTTATCTTTTGGAAATTGGTGAAACGATCGACCAGGATTTCGTTTTTGCGTAGCTGCACCTAAAGTGCCAAATACAGCACAATGCACCATAGTGGCAACAGCATGCTGCAAAGCACTCTGGAACAAATTAGACGCCAATTTATAGGAATAAGAGATCATTTCAACTTCAACAAAAATCGCAAAATAGACATTAAACGTGATAAAGTAGTAGGCCTATATGCGGTATTTTTATAACAAAACTTGAGCAACAGACATTCCGTAATCCTAACAACTCGTAGTCTACTTGGACATTTGAATAAAAAAGCGGTAAGTTTTTTCATTTTCGTTTCGTGTAATAAGTTTTGGTCGATTTCTGCGGATGGTGCTCAAAAGGATGGAAAGCACTGGTGTAACTGGTTTTGATATAACATCAATGCTTTTTACTGGCAGGAGTCCCCACGAACCCAGAAACGCCAGTCCGGCTATCCGCCGACATAATTAATGCTCTTAGAAGTTGAATACAAATAAATTTAAAATATTATAATTTATATTCAGTTTTCACGCGCACTCTCTCACACACATGAAATGTACAGACACAGATTACGTTCGGACATGGCCGCGTTTCTTTTCTGCACCGTCATCGTCGTTCGTTTTTTCGCGCGTTTCGGAGGAATTTTGTTGTTCAAAAGGTTTGCACTTAGTGGTTGAAGCAGTCACAGACCACGATTCCACCGTCTGACAAAACGCAAACTCCTACAGGCATCTTCATCTGTCCCGGTTCAGAACCCTGGCTCCCAAAGCAAGTCACGAACTTTCCATCGCTCGTCAAGACCTGAACCCGGTCGTTGCCGCTGTCGCACACGATCATGTTGCCGTGATCGTCTTTGGCGACACCTTGCGGATACCTGAACTCAGACTCGTTCGCTCCTTCCGATCCGACTTTAAGAAGATGGCGGCCGCTGTGCGGGTCGAAGACATGAAGCCTGTGATCGTGCCAGTCACTAGCGACCACCTGCGAAAAGGGTAAAATGTCACGAGAGTTCGTAAGGAACTGACGACTCCCGTACTCTGCCGTTTGAAGTCACGGGAAGATAAAAACGGACATCCCAAACTTTCGGAACCGAACTTCCGAACGAACTTTCCCTCCTCCGTGAAGACTTGAATTTGGTGATTCAGATTGTCACAAACGTAAATCAAACCCTTGTCGTCTGTCGCTGCTCCAACAGGTTCGCCCATTTCTCCGTCTCCTGAACAAATGCTGACGTCACGTCACACCGATCATTGGCACGTCACACACCTGACCTGTTCCTTCGACACCGAACTTCCGGACGAACTTTCCTTTTTCGTCGAATATTTGGATTCGGTTATTCCCCGTGTCCGAGGTGATAATCCGTCCACGTGACGTCATACACACGTCATGCAAATAACCGAACTGACCTTCCGCTGTTCCTTTGCACCAAATGACTCCCTTCACTTGTCCGTTGACGTCGAAGATCTTGAAGCACGAATGTTGCAGCCAAAGAAAAGTGGTCGGAACAAAACAACGAACCTGGATCCGGTGGTTCTCGCAATCTGCGACCGCGATGTCGTTAGAGTCCGTTGAGCAAATGCCACGTGGATATTCCATCTGTCCTACGTCATTGCCTTTCGTCCCGAAATATCTGAGAGCGGATTGCAACGACTCGATTTCAAGCTTTGTTATGACGAAACTAAAACCATTTACTTTTTCACTCGTCTTTTGATCCGACATTGCCAAGGAGCGTCCGTTTGGTCGTCTAGCGCTGTAAATTTGGGGGCAGGGGATAGAGAGGCTTATTTCTTCGTCAACAAGGACAATCAGGATGATTAGCCTATGCAAAAATACTCAAAACAAAAACACAGAAACATTAATACTAACTAACTCTATAACGGTATAGGCGGTTGCCGGCGATGTGATACTGATTCATGTCATTCCATTTCAAGCACGTTTCAAGGTAGGAAAAGCGTTGTAGGAATTCGACATAAACAGCCTATGAGAAAAGAGCTCTTAAAGATATATGGCGAGCTAACCTGATGCCCGCGGACCGCCATCGAGCTCCCTATTTTCCGTCAATTCCCTGGTCAATGAAATCACTTCGGTATCTGTAATGGTAACTAAACTTGAACATAGCTTTCACTACAACATCCATTACAAAAGAGCACTGCACTTCAACCTGATAAAGTTTGCTCAAAACTCGTACACCCCCTGGCCACTGTTCAGCATTTTTGTTATATACGCCCCATTTCATATATTTCCATGTATATCATACGGCTGTATTCCAGTGGAGATTCGTCGTGGCCCAACTGGGCGATAAATAATAATCATGATGAAGTAGCTACCTGTAACATCGCACCTAGGAGAGACCTTGTGGGGGCTTTTTGCCATCGCAAAGATTCTACTTGTAGAAGCTGAATACCCTCACAAGCTTGCTCGAGTATTATTGTCAGGAAAACTGTCTGGGAATCGTTCTACAGTCGCGCCAAGCGCAAAATATTTTCAACCTCATGAATGAATTTCGTCTATAATATGTTTCACATATTACTGTCAATTATCAATCCATTCTGTGCTTCAATTTGACACCACANCATTTTAGAGNGCAGTGCNCTTTGATTGTAGGGTNTTGTTTTATTGCTTTCTGTGACTAGNAAATCAACTGAAATAGTGGTAGGGATCTTGGCTCACATTGAATTTAGTACTGCACCCANTTATTACCTTTAAAANGAATGTATTCCAANCAAAGCGACCCATTTTATATAATGGTAATGTGCGGTTGCGGGTCACAACACTAAACAGTGCCACCCCATACTATCAGTGTAGGGATCAAGTCACTACCTTCGAGTCACGAGTCATTTCGAGTCATTGCACATTTTGACTCGAGTCAAGTCAAGTCAATCGATTTTCGAAGGTGACTCGAGTCAAGTCAAGTCACTCGATTTTTGGAGGTGACTCGAGTCAAGTCGAGTCAAGTCACAATGCAAGTCAAGTTGGCTTTTCGAAGTATGAGGCATGATTATGTCATTTCATTTTGTTGGCTGTCTGAAATACAGATTGAGTGGTCATTGATTCTGAACCAATGAACGAATATAGAGCTGAATATACACGCAAGAAGACGCTGTATCGCTCACATATACCTCGAACTGCTAAACTACGTAAGTAATTGCATAGCCTCAGTTTATATTTACCAGCCAAAATAGAGAATAGAGAAGCGAATACATAAGATGCACTTTACAAACATTCCGGCCTGCGCCAATGGTTGATGACTATATAAACTTTATTCGAATTCAATTTCAATAAACCAAGAGGTTTGGTTAAGGTAAGAACAGAAAACAGAAATATACATTTTACAATTAAATTACTTTACTATACTAGTTTACGACATCACAAGCTATAAGCTTCGATCACTTCGTTTGCGGTCAATTTATTTGGGAAAGAACAATAAAGGCACAGTGAAACGCAAAATCATTGAATGATTAATCGCTTTCGGGGGCTACACGAGCGTTTCGCGAGCAATACGACCATATGCAAGATACAATGATTTTTATCGACACCGATTACTTGATGACTTGAAATTGACTCGTGAATTTTGCTCCGAGTCACGAGTCAATCCACATTTTTGATACGTCGAGTCAAGTCAAAACAAGTCATTTGAGAAAAGTGACTCGAGTCAAGTCAAGTCATAGGAAAAAGGTGACTCGAGTCTGACTCGAGTCAAGTCATGACTCGAGTCATCCCAACACTG
>KE606373.1:395-11385 GCA_000444245.1 Botryllus schlosseri | reverse complement strand
CCCGCCACCCCGTAACTCGGCGCCTATGGATAGGCCTATATGATTAATCGTCCATAGGCGCCCAAATGGCTAGCACCGAATGTTCCTGTCCTGGCAATCTGAACCCCAGAAGACAAATGCCTACCCGCAAGGCAAATTTAATTGCCAGTGAAGAAATACCAATTTGAAATCGTGTGCGTCTTTTTTAGTACCTTTGGGCTATTTCAATACACGATACAACATCATGTAATGAAGATATGCCCGAATATGTTTAATTATCATTTACGGGCCCTACAGTTTCCAAGACACCTCATTCAGCTCTACCGGGTAATCTGATTACGTGAGCAGGGAGGATAAAAAATTGATAGCAACATATATGCAATTCACGACCATATTGACCGATTCAATCATGAATTGATGGATTTTCTCGCGCTACGTACGTTTAGGCGAAGCAACGCTACTCACTAAACAGCATAATAAATGTCGGTGATAAGTCGTGGCAAACACGACTAACCTGATGGATGGTCGGGGGGGCTAATCTCCCCAGGAGTTTGGTTTATCACCATATGGGGCCTCCAAGACCAACATTTGGGGGGGGGGCTGACGAAATGCTGTTACGGTCCTGTACACACAATATGTGCTTATGCATATGAAGCTGGACAAAGACGGTTCAAAAATATAGCCTTGTAAGGCTTTCTAAGTCTTGCAACATCCCTCCATGCTACCCGGGGATGCATTAAATTAAACAACTTCTCCGTGTTTTCCAATGCAATTGTGCAAATGGAAAACTACAGATAAGTTTTTAAGGCCTGAATTCATGTCTTGTCTACCGACTGAACGATGCAAGACAGCTCATTGCTGAGTTTAAGACGTTCAGGTCAGTTCACTAAACATTTTTCAGCACAAAATAGTACGTGGACACTGAACATATGACCATGCGATATGGTATTTTTTTTCAATCATGACTATATTTCTTTGCACTTTTTGACAATGCTGTGATATATCATTTCCACAAACGGTGTAGCTTTACCACATGTTTTGCCCGGTGAGATACGACCGATTGAGGTTTCAAGGCTTCCACAGTGGAAAATAGTATATCGAAACTCTAATTCTCGTTGATAAATTAACTCTTAATGGCAGGAAGTACCCGAAAGAATTATTTCTCTCTGCTGACTTNAATCATCAGAATTAATGCTCGATACAGGTCCGAGTACTCGAATTGTTGTATTCATCCCTAGTTAGGATTGCAATAGGTTTAGTTTGGATGTTATAAAGTTACACGCTCATATTGTGGATTCTCAGATGTCGGACAACCGTTCAAACCACCACAAGATTTGTGATACAATGAATAGATACGAATAATCGATATAATAATCAAACACCTACTATATTGGACTATAGAATAGTTACGGTGTTGGACCTCACCTATATTGGTGGCTGGATCATAACTTTATCTATTTCTGGACGCGATGGGGTATGGATAATTCGCAAATGAGAATCCAGAATCTATTTGGTGTTATGTACAATTTTAAGTCCAAATTCTGTAATGACTGACATGTGTTTAAAGCTTGCATAGAAATTCAATATTATTCGAATTTCAATGTTCAAGTCTAAATCCAAATCCAGCTTCAAATTAGTCGTATATCCATCTCCAAACCCATGCTCATCCTGGTATGGACAGTTGGACACCCGATAACGGCATATTATACGAGTGATGATGCTAAGTACAATCGATTAAATTAAAGAAGTGCACAAATCCGATTACTATTCAGAGTAGAAAACCAGTTCGACAGCAGAAATATTAATTAAATATCATGTTTTGTGAGAAGACCAAGTGAACGTGCAAAATAATACTACCAATAGCGTCTGGAGCCGACAAACGAGATTTCAGAAAATGGTGAGTAGAGAAGCGAGTTCTGTGGTATGTCAGACCAGGGGGCGATGCCAATTGCATTCTCACCTATTCATGTTTATTAATATCGTCATCACGTTGGTATAAGTCCCATTTTCCGAATGTCAATATGCCCAATTTTGACCAACGTTCTTCTCTCGCCTGTATATAGGAATCCTTATCAAAATTATTGAGCGACAGTGAGCTCTTTTGTAGCTAACAAACAAACTGCTATCCCACATTACGCTATAAAGAGTGATCCCGGTCTGACGAGCGATATGCGATATGATGTATATCCTTATATGCATTTGCATATGCATAAATTAATGTAATACTGCATATGTCTATTGCGAATGTTGCATATGTGTACGTTTATGTTGTATATGTTTAGATGCGTGTGCATATGTTGATGTAATCTGGCATATGTTTATTGCATATGTGTACGTTTATGTTGCATATGTTGTATATGTTTATATGCTTGCGCATATGTTGATGTAATATTGAGCTGTGTAGTGAACCATGGACTAAAAGCAGCAAACTAGTTTCCCTTTCTCCATGCTTTAAGTAAACCAAGAAAACGGTCGGAGATAATGAATTACGCACGCCAGAAGCGATGACCAGACCAAATCATAATGTAGCAGTTCTAGCTGCGCCGTCTGATATGTCTGGTATCGACTTTAAATCGTCGGGCGATTTTGTAATTTGTTGATCGTTTCCAAAAAATATAATTACCATTTCTAGGACAACTCAGACAGGTGCCTTGCGAATTCGAAACAAATCAAATCAATGTTTATGTACGATGGAAACCGGTATGACATTATAGAAATAGAAATTGACTGGTATTTTTTAAGTAGACGCTTGTTACGGAACACGTCGAGTGTGGTTGTGTTTCGGCTTATACCATCACGACGTTGAGTTTCCCACGGTAACAACGCGTAGAATTTCGACCACAAATACCAACGCTACGAAATATCAGATGGATAATTAGTTTATTCGATGTTTCAACAACCAAAAATTATAATTTGAATATATTTAATGGACATGCACCTGATACGCAATCTGGTAATCTGTTCGTAGACTTGCTCTTCATCCGTCAATTCCGACTTTGACAGAACAAATCTTATCAACAGAGTCGCATATTGATCTAATTCTTTTGAAAACTTGAGCGCCCATAATCTTGTGGCTTCTCTTATTTATGAAAAAAAAATTTAACCACCTTCCCTTTCAATTGCCTTCATGACAAACTTTACTATTTTGCTTTGTATTCCTGGTGCTTCGACTACACTTGGTCCATATTCGTTCGATTTATAGCCCTTTTAGGGCTCGATCCATTGGAGATTTCATGACATTATCTCTACAACAGCAAATTTTGAGATTCGGAAAAGTCGACACGTTTAAAACGGGAATATGAGAGCAACGATCGGCTTGTAGATATGTTGATTCTGCGTCTGGCCAAACTTCAGAACACACAATTCTGACACCATCAGGTTACCTTCAAATTAGTTTAAGCATAGAGCTTCCTGTATTCAACTTGCCTTTTTCACGTTCTTTTGCGAGGACGACATCAACATAATTTACTATTGTCTCACACGTAATTTCATTGATTTAATTTGCACCTCATAATTTGATAAATTGTGCCTATAATTCGGATGTTTGGATTCAAATGGTGTTTTGAATTGCAGCAACGAATTCAAATAGTGTCAATTATGACTAGAAATACATATTGCGCTACCATCGACGCCGGAACAGAAGTAGGCCTACCTATAAGTTAATTCTTTATTAATTGCAGCAACATTCATCTTCAACTTTCCGCTTTTTGTATTGCTTTGGACTACTCATTATGGATGAGTTGAGACCGAAGTTATGAATGATTTGCAGCTAACTGCGCATATAGAGGACGAATCTAGAATCGTTCATCTCAAGAACAGCACTGAAAGTTCTACGTCAAAATCACAATTGTGATCCGAACTTACTCATTTCCGTTTTGATTGTCTTGGATATTTAGCATCCGAAGTGTTTCAAAAATGTGTAGGCCCCTAGGTTGGGATATTGCACTAACAATAAAAGAAGAAAATGCAACATTAAGATTATAACTTGATCAATTTCATGATAAAATGTATTGAGAAAAAGTTCGATCAATTTGCTCTACTGATTTGATTTTTTACAGCACATTTTCATCAATATTTCTATCACGATTTTAAGTGCCTTCGCGGGCCGCACAAAATGTTGTCGTGGGCCGTAGTTTGTCCACCCCTGGAATAGAGAAAAAACGTTGAACAGTAGCAGTTATTTGCTGGCAGCACTGAGGTTCAGTGTATACTGCTGAAGTGACATTAACACATGCTGCTTTATACCGATAATGTTGTCTACATCGCACTTTTTGGACCGCAACCCAAATCTGAGTTTTGTTAACATCTCTCGATCCACCCATACGGTGAGAACCACTGTGCTATAAGAAAATTACCAATTCCCACTACACAGTCAGTTTCAGATTCAGACTTGAGATATCAGCGTGAGCTTGTAAAAATATCGGGCATATACTATAAATTCCGCTCGTGTTCAGGTATGTTGATCATCACGTCAACGTATTTGTCTGATTCGATGATTTATGATTCAGGGGTCGGCAACCTTTAGTGTGCAGCGTGCCAGAATATGTCAATTTCAAAAATATTACCAACTGACGTGCCAAACATATTTAGTTTTGTCATATTTTGATATTTATTGTTTTAAGCAAGGAATTCCACCAACCGCTTATCTGAAGCTAGCAACGGCATTGGTTCGCCAGTGGTTCTCACAGTATGGGTCGCGAAAGGTATAAATTCTGGTCGTTTCAGCATCAGAGCTATCATTTCATGTACGGTGTACGTAATATTTGCTTAATTTGTTCCAAAAAAAATCTATTCGTCCTAAGATCAAACTCTGTGATTGCTTTTGCAAGTTTCAAACCCCTTGTGTTCGGTGCCATAGCTAATAATTAAGTGGCACCATGGTTGTTATGGTATGGCTTAATCATGAAAAATGTGCCCACCCCTGTTTTATGCAATCGGTTAGATGACACACTCTAAAGCAGTGGTTCTCAACCGGAGGTCCGCGAAGCATTTTCAGGGGTTCGCCAAACCTTCAAATTTGATAACCTAATTTTTATTTTTTCAGTAAGGGAACTCACGGGGCAGTTTCATTTCATAACTCGCATATAAACAGAATGGCCCGAGATGAAATATTCTACTGTGCAAACTCCTTTTAATTGCCACATTGCCAATAACCTATAGATACGTTTAGAGATGTTTTTTAGGGTTAAGAAAGAATTCTTTACAAGCATCCATTTTCTTATGTGATATAAATAACTCCTATTTTAGAATAACTTTAGAAGGAGCTCTTAGATAGAAATGACTATGCGGGACGTTATATGTCCACTAAAATATGTTTCCCAATATTGGTGTCATATATGTTGTAATCATACCTAACAGTAAAGGTGTCGTCGGAAGCGCTGCGCGTTATTATTACATTCACCACCACTTACCTTTGTGGAAATGGATTTTGAGCACTCGCCTTTTATATTCTCTGCTTTACTTTTCATGCAGTGTGCACACCTCTTCTCTACATCGCCTAGGCCCAGCCTGGGCCGCCCAGGTGGATGTATGATTTCAAAGACTACTCCTAGTCGTTTCGACTCCTGCCTCTCTTTTCATTGTATCGCAGTTTGGTGGTGGTTTGAATTGATGAAAATATTAATAAACCGATTCTGAAACTATGTCAAATGGACGGCGTGGATTTTCAAGACACGACCGCGTATTTCAAGACAATTTAGCCACGGATTTCGCTTTGAAATGAATAAAAGTCTTCCCAATTTCTACATAAATAGTAGGCTGCAATGTTATTTTCCAGCCATGACGCCACGAATCTGTAATTGTGACATCACAGTAGATTGCCATTCACAATTGAAAATATAGGGTACATATGGCTTCTTCGACGAAATGGGCTGCCGACCACTGTCATAAACAGACCACAAATATCTTTAACCTGGGCTGCATCGTTACGCAGCATTTTTACGTTCGGCGGTCATCCTCGTCAGAACACCCATTCCGTACCAATATCACTGGTCTACAAACTTCAACTTTTTTTCAGGTTTGGATTTTTACAACTGCTTTTGGCTAATTTTAGGGCGCTGAATCCGAAAATGACCTCAGATATTCTCGATCACATCACGTTTTTTAGATATGAAATATCCGAACCCCCCCTTCCCCCCAATCTGTTGTCAAAACAAGGAATTCTGATGTAATAGACACTGTTTTACCTGCCATAATTCAGCTGTAATTGGCAAACAAGCAGTCTATATCATATTCACACAAATTTGCGTTGTCTTTATTAAAATTTCATGCCTTGGAATGAAAAAATATGTATGCAAAAGTGCAGCTCTCAAAGCTGGTACGAGCGTGAAATTTTATCGCAAAGGAGAAGAAGAACTGCTTCCATATTTTGCTTCCCATCATGATTTCGTTAATTGCACCAATATAGAAGGGCTTCTTCTAGAAATGGGATTACCACAGTATATGATGCAGACGAATGGAGACTTTCATTGATAGCTCCAAATGAAGTTTGAAGTGAGTTCTACTATACAAAGGTAACGGGTACGGTTCCGTTCCGGTAAGACATTCGATGACAATGCTAGAAGAGTTTATAAAAAATATGAAATAGGGTCTATATGAGTAGAAACATAAGTGCATTGCACGTAAATCGCTTCTTCGCGCCCCCTTTAGATGGTTCACGCCCCCCTAAGGTGGGCGCGCCCCCCAAGTTGAGAACCCCTGGTCTATTGTGTCGATGTCTAAGGTATCATAGAGACATTAGGAACCGTGAATTTCGCCTCTTTATTTATGCATCAAGCCTAAAAGCTGTTTTGTCGCACAATACAAATCAATGTGCTTTTATCCCTGTAGCTGGTACAGCTGGCATCAAGAGGTCTTACGAGAATATCAAATTTGGAATAAAGTATTCAAACTACTCAAACGTGTAAAGTTTCCCTTGATTTTGAACTCATAGATGTACTGCTGGTTCAACGATCTAGAACTACAAGGTATCCTTGTTTTATGTGTGAATGGAACAGTAGAAATCATTGAATTAAACGTAAGTGGCCAATAGGGTTGTCCATAATTTGGAAAATCTCAAAATTTATGCGTATCCATGTCTCATTTTATAGGTTATAAGTAAAAAACGTCAATGAACCTGCTATAAGCTCACAGCTCACATTTGTCTATATGCGTTTGAAAGTAGCTGCCGTATAGGGGGCGTGTCAGCGATCATAGAACGTGAAGCAGACTAGTAATCACGAAATCACGGCGCTTGATTGGCTAATCTGCTATGCTTCAATGATCACGACGGTGGCGGCTTGCTGATCAGCTGGTCAAGGAGTCGGCTAACGGCGGTGATTCTGTAAGCGCATTGTAGGTTGCTCCGCAGATAATGATTTAAGATTAATTCAGAACATGTTGAGTGACGAAATGCATGATGAACAAAGAACAGCTGCTTCTCAAAAACTTTAAATACCGGTACATGACTTGATGGCTTATTGTGAAGGCAACTGTTGTAGCCTGCATGCCTTGTTTTCATCGAGGGAAAGCACAAAAACACGGGAAGAAATATTGCAAAGGCGCTTATGCAAGTGGCGAACGAACTTCTAGTTTCAGAGGGGATGTTCCATGATTGAATACAAATATAAAACTTGACATTGACATTACTGTGTCTGATCTTATCTTGTCGTGGTAGCTTATATAATTGAAGTCTTAAAAGCTGTACGGGCTGAATGAATCAGCCATTTATGCTTCGCACTTGTCACATTCTTGCAGCATAATGAATCATACCCGCGAGTGCTGTCTAAGTCCTCAATGATGCCCCAGAAAATGGTCTAAAGGCAAGCACAGACTATGCTGGTAGGATCAGCAAAAATACTGTTCGCTTGCATTGTTTAGCATGTCCATAATGAATCTTAGATCATTACCCGCTGCATCACGACTAATGCTTGAATCAAACCAGACATTGACATGAAAAAGAATGCATTGAAGCGGTGCGGTAGTTACATTTCTTTAGAGTCCCAATGTAAGCTACCTGGTCGGCCCACATATCTTCTGAGCATACAGGATTGAGTCCAGAATCCTTCTCACATGGTGTGCTGCACCAGTTTGACGATAACTAATATACTTTACCTGCACTGCACCCAGAAAAGCAGGACCACTTGGCGTAATCTAAATCATATCAGATAGGTATTTCTGGGATCTATAAGTTAACAAGCATTCGCTGTTTCACCTCTGTCATGCCTGCAAGAGGGTATTGTTGTTCTGAACCTATCGTTATCTAGTTTTAACACTAAAAATTCAATGACTAAGTGTCTCATTTTATTATTTAATCACCAACGTACAATACGCTTACAGAATCATCATTGCCGTTAGCGTACTTCTTGAACTTAGTAGAAGCACATAATCAGCAAGCCGCCGTGGTCGTGATCATTCAAGTCGTGATTAACCAATCAAGAGACGTGATTTCGTGATTACTAGTCTTCTCGCCGTTCTATGGTCGCTAACACGCCCACTAGGGTTGTTCAGAATTGACCGACTTTCAAAAAGTCTAGGTTTTCAGTCCGTTTCCCATGCCTTATACCTTAAAAACAAATTCTGGCAACTTTTTTTTGTAATTCATCCCCTGCATCCGTGTGCACATTGAGCTGGAAGAATAGCAGCTGAAAATAGGGGATTCCCCTAAAATCTGAGTGTCACGATTTTACCTAGCCTAGTTAAAGTGACATATAACATGGATTTATGCAGCTGTTGCGGTTTGGAGTGCTACAAAACCCAACTATATAAGGCATTCCTAGTTCAGGATATCATTTCCATGTCCCACACTGCCTTAGAACTGCTCAAAACTACCTAAAACTGATAGTCATTTTGTTGGATCACATATCCTACACCCCTCAAACCTACCCGGCACTGTTCATCAATTTCCTGGATCCCTATGTGCAAGAATACAACTGTAAACGTAACATCCACTCACAGCCACATAATAAACATCACAGGAAACGAAAAAATAAGGCAAAGAAAGAGATCAACTTGGCAAAATATTACATAAATCAGGTGGATGAAATGGTTGCTTTCGAGAAATCTGCATATCTGTTCCGGTGATCTTCCACAGCTTGTAGGAGGCTCGCTCGCTGTTTTTTGTCATCCGTTATGAACGCAGCATAGTCGGTATTCAATTATACCATACGCTCTGCTGCATCATTAACTACTTCAACAGTATTCACAAATTCTTGAGCAGTCACGAAATCCGGATCAGTATGCCATTCCGAAACTGGAAGACTCAACCAATCATGTTCCACATGTATAGCATCAAATAGAAACCACGATTCTGGCCCAATCAAATCGACCATACTCATTGACTCTGAGACAGAGTCAGAGATCAGACTGAGAGGCATACCTCTGCGAAATTTTTCAGGGATTGGCATTTTCAGCAATTTAGCAGCCATCGCTTCCTTCAGTTTGTCAGGAATCTTTGGATTAGCCGAGAACATGGTAAATACCACCATTTCCTCAGTTAGATACCAATGATGTTTTCGCAATTTCTTGTATGCCACATCAGCAACAGTGAGATCGCATAATGAAAAGTTTTTCACGTCATGAAGGAATTTGAGATCATTCCAAGGTGCGTCACATGCAATACCAGTTTTCAACCAAGCTGGAACATAAAACAAAGCAATGAATGTATTGATTCGTTCCAACTTTTCAATGAACCCTTCAGAATAGTCCATTTGCTCACTCCACATGAACATTTTTTGACAGTACAGGACTTGACTCATCCATCTAGCGCTATGCGTAGCACCAGGCTTGCGAAAACGATGATCAACATATTTGTCATCCAAAATCGCCAAGGTGCCTGTTGCACATTCTCTGTAGTCATCTCTTATTAAGACTTCTTTCTGCTTTCCATCATTGGGTTTCATCAGTGGAATTATTTCTTGCTTTGCTTCATCAGCTTTCATCGCCAACCAGCTGCCTTCAATAAACTTCAGCGTTTTATAGCTTCTTGATTTATCAATATGTTTCCACTTCTTCTTGAAGGTATTAAAATCCGTGTTTTCAGGGCCTGTGGTTGTCGATCCAAACAAACACTTCCAAACCTCTCGAATGACCAGTTCATAAATATGATGGCGACAGGCATTGTAGAAAACTTTCCTGTTAATCAATTCTTCAAGTAACGGAACCGCACCTTTGTTTTTACCAGTGTTTGAGGATGTTGTATCAAACACAAGAGCTCTAACAGATTTTGTTAAATTCCAAAGTTCCAGCAGTTCGAATGAAGCATCAGCCTGTGCTTTTCCTGTAGCACTTCCCAGAGTTTGAATGCCAAGAACTTTCCCTTTCTTAAATGCGCCGGAATACGCAGACGATGCGAGCACTGCCACGGCCTCAAATTGATATCCTAGACCAGTGCTCTTCAACCTTTTTGGACGTGGTACACCCTTTTAACGTTTGCTCAAAACTCGTACACCCCTGTTCATTTGAGGTCTTCAAACATGACTATTTTTCTCAAATCGTTCTGGCTACTTGATAAAATTGTTAGGTGACCTAACTTAAGCCTACACATCAAATTTGGTTCAATTGCAACTAGTTGCCGCCTTGCTACGGGAGAGGAAAGTTTCTATTTACTATACAAAAATAAATAACGAAAAATTTGAAATTTTTCTGTTCACACCATGAAAGTATTAGGTTTTCTATAAAAACTATGTTCTTCAAATTTGGTTCAATTCCGACCAGTAGAAGCGGAGTTATTGCCGTAAAAAAATTGGATTTGAATAAAATAGTATTTGGTCACAGAGTATATTCGCAGCCAGTTAGGCAGTCCGCCACGCAAATTTAGGCTTACCATATTTTGGAAATCTAAAAAGAGGACACTTTTTCAGAAATTTGAGACTTGCAAAACCGGAGAAGAATTCTAAAAAACCGGTGAATTTTTCCCACTTGGTGATCGGTTGACTAAAAACAAAGTCGTCTCTCCGCTCAGAGCTGAAAATACCGTTTTTCTCTCCGCATTGCTAGGTGGATGACTAAAAAAAAGTGTCAACTTTTCATTAAG
>ATSW01015700.1:0-41706 GCA_000444245.1 Botryllus schlosseri | reverse complement strand
ATTTGTACTCGTTGTTTAAGAAATGGATGGTGTCCTCCGAGGACACCTTCCATTTCTTAAACAACGAGTACAAATCCTCTCGGAAGAACACATATGGTAACCCTATAGAACAGTGGTTCTCAACAGGTGGTCCGCGAAGCAATTTCAGGGGGTCCGCGAAACCTCCAATTTTGCAGAACGTGTGACAACACAGTTCTGTGTTTTTTAATTTGAGAAATCGCGAAGCAGGTGCGCTTCATAACTGCTAAAACTTCGCGTAAACAGAATGGCAGTCTGAGATGAAATAGTTGACTGTACAAACTCATTTAAATCGCCCAAGTGCAATTAGCCTACTGATATAAGCACATTGCAGTTTGGCAATGTTTTGTTGCGGTTTCGTAATAAATTCGCTTGCAAAAAAATCAATTTTCTCCTGTAATATAGGCTACTTATCCGTCATTCCAGAATAGCTTCAAGATAAGTTGCTACATAGAAATGACTACATTGGTGGCGTGGGTGGTGGCGTCGGAAGCGTTACGGGTTACACGTTATTATTACATTCGCTACCACCTATCTTTGTGGTAATTCGTGATTTTTCGGCACTCATGTCGAATCGACGTTGCGAATTTTCGAGGCAAGGTTTTGTATTTCAAGAAATGCAGCCACAGAATTCGCTTCGAGATATCAAACGTCTTCCCGATTTCTATATGAATAGATTTCAGCAAATTTCTACATGTTAATTTCAAGAAAAGTCATTTTATTACTGTCTATCACTAGCCTGCAGTTAATATTTACGTAGTAGAGATGACGGTTCCACGATATTTGAGCGAAATTTGAACTGAAACTTGCGGGTCCTCGGGGGTCCGTGACGGTCCAAAGGGGGTCCGCGAAGACAAAAAGGCTGAGGAACACTGCTATAGAACTATGAAGTAGAAGTAACAGAAGTTTACAATCACCGAGGAAGTAGTAAGTGAAGTGGACAATACCTACTTGATTACTACGAAAAAGTAAAAGTAATTCTTTACTGACTACCTCCGCGGCTTTTTTCCAATTTCGTCACGTTTCGAGAATCGTTTACCGCCATATTCTGTAAGTATTGTTTTATTGGTGTTGCTTTGAATATCCAATGAAGGCGAGTAAGACTGACTGTGACTAATTCAGGGCCTCTTTCTCTCGATTCCTGGACCGACTCTTCAATTTTTGACGCTGATCACGAACTCCACTGTCGAGGGATTTTCCGTAGTTTTTAGCGGGAGGTCGATTGGAATCTTTTTCGGAGGGTTGCTTTACAGCCTGGTCGTATCCAAAGTCAAGGAATTCAGGCCTGTGCTGACTTTAGGTAGGAGATACAACGACCTAGAACAGGGGATATTAAACTATTTTGATCGTGGACTACTTCAAATTTTGTGGGCCGATAGCTAAAAGGTCATCACTAGGACGTTTTTTTTACCGAAAAAAAGGAAAATTTTGACCTAAAAAAATCAAAATTTTGACTTTTTTGACCTAAACAAACTGAATTTTGACCAAATTTTGACCTAACGTATGCAAATTAGGTGTTTTCCCACATAATGTTAAAATTGAGCCACTTTTCTTCATTTCTGGTTGGAACTGGTTGTCCACATCCCCATTCACACCATCCCTAGTAGTTTGGCTTGAAAAAAAACTTTTTACTTGAAAGAAAAAAAAATATTTTAACGAAATCTGGCCCTATGAAGAATTCCGATGGTTACAATACGTATTATGGTAGAAATAATTAAAGTTATTTTGTAGTACAACGAGAGATACTTTCCTACATTCCTGGGTAGAAAGTGCATGTAGTAAACTAAGAAGATTGCCAAGGACGTTCGACAGCAGCAGTTATTGGCTGACAAACACTCAAGTTGTGCGTACAGTGCTGGTGATACACCGTGTTGCTTCATTCTGACAACGTTGTCTACATCACACTTTTTCATCATGCGCTTACTAATATAAGAATGAGGCAATGCCCAGGAAGTCTTTCTTCAGTTTGAATATTCCGGTACGTTGGCCATAATACCATGTCTACCTATTTGTTTTATTTTACCGTTTATGATTCACAATGAGCAGACAATGAGTCGTTTACAACGGTAGGCGTATAAAGTAGGCTACAAGCTGTAAAATATCAAATGATAAGTTCACCGACAGTGGAAATTCTGTGATACAAACGAAATGCAGACGTCAAAAAATTTTTAACTTTGTGAAAAATTTTGACAAATTTTGATATGTCAAAAAAAACCTCCATAGTCATCACATCTAGCTAAACTCTATATCACTGGCTCACAAGTCACAACGTGGGCGATATCGCCCCTCAGTGGGCGATTTTGAGAAACAAGGGGGTGAAATACCAAAGGGGCAATTGGGGGCGACAGGGAGCAAAAATGTTGGAACGTAGAATGAGATATATTAAATTACCACGACCAAAAATGCACGTGAAGACTGCTTATTCTGCACATGACACAAAAGTCGACTTAAAAAAGGTCAATACGATTTCAGGCGTGACAACGATGATGCTCGGCTTTGTCATACTTGGTACACCGTTTATCCGTTCAATGGTTCCGTTGGCTTTGTGCCAAACATTCGGAGGAGTCATGTTTGGATATAGCGGCAGCGGTAAGTTTGACCTCAAGATAGCCTTATAGTTTAAGGTGGTCAACTTACTGAAAGGTTATCGTTGGTACGGGGATATCTAGTCTAGATATCCCTGGTTGACACATGGGTATAAGTAACGGCTTAAATTTTTAGTCAAGTTATAAATAGACGGGTCGATATGTCGACACAAGATTTTTAAAGATTTGGTTTGGTTTGGGTGACTGCTGAGTAGCCTAGTTTTAAGAGACCGCAAGTGTTTCCTCTAAATACCAAAAATAGCCATTATGTGCTCAAACGAACTATTTATTAGGCTACTGGCAGGGTAGAATCTCAGAACAAAATTTTCAGGTGCTATCTCATGCAGCAATACAGCAGACATAGCGAAGAACAACCATTCCCATTGTACTGTAGTTGCAAGTCCAAATTTTGCGAAACCGCTGGAGAGATTTGGGGGACTGTTTATGTCTCCCTAAATACCGTATAAAACAGTTCTCGACACTAGGGCCTACTACAAGTGGAAGTAGATCATTTCAAAAGTACTCAAATAAGTACAGTTCCATTAAGTAGATTTGGTTGAGACGTCGCATACACTTTTTGTACGCGATTTAAGGCTATTTTTGAAATTGCATGGTGCATTTTCACGATTAACGCAAATAACTAATGACGGAAGAAATTGGACTTTTCGAAAATATGATCAGTTACCGTAGCGCAGCGGTATTTCATTCAGTCGCTACAAAAATTTCACTCTTGAATGAGTTGGAAACATATCCCACTAGGTCTACTACCTTTTTACAAAATCCAAAGTGTAAAAAGGCAGCTGTTTATCTTAAAACTGTTACGTAGAAGCGGAAGTAGGAACAAAATACAGAGCCACCCCACTAAGAAGTGCAAGGAGTCATAACCCATTCGAGTATACCACAAAACGGTAGAAATGCCTCTGTACCTATCGACAGCATTTGCTTATAGTCGACTCTAGTCCTACGGAGGACTAGAGTCGACTGTAAGTGTAGTCAGCGGTAAATTAGATTCTAAACTTCGTTTAAAGCTAATAGGGCGATAAATTAATTCACAGATATTTATTTCGATCGCCAGGCATACAAGCCGTGTATTTGAAGAAATGGGGAGATATCGGCTCGCGTCCCTTTGTCCAACTGCATCACTTCTCCATGGGGATCGGCATGTTCCTGGCGCCACTTATTGGTACAATTCCATGAAATAGGCCAATGAACCAAAACACGCCATTGAATTACACCTTCGGGCTGGGCACGGCGATTCGATTGGCCGAACCCGAAGCGAGTATCAATTGCAATGACACGAAACGAGTAGCGAGAACCCATCGGTCGAAATTATATGTCCCATTTCACCAAGAGTTATTTCACCATAGCGAATTATAGTCTGGATACTTTCTACCCGCTGCTGGAGCTTTGAAACCTAGTTTGTTCGTATCACAACATTCAAAACATAATGCTCAATGCATTCAATGCATAATGCTCAACTGCTCATTAATCATGGAAACCACATTTTTGTGCAAAAGTGATCGATTCGCAGCAGGGTCACAAATCGCCAAGAAACAGGTATGGACAAAAATACAGAATTATTTTGGATGTGACGTAATTAATCAAATAAAAGGTGCGTATTTGAACTTTCGGTCCCATTTGTAATTTTACGGCGCCTTATGACGCAATAACGACTTATGCTCGGATACTAGACTCGTAATCGAATCGCACGTGATTTTTCCCCGCCCTAATTATTACGCATTATTTTCAAATCAATGCTGTGGATTTGATAATTGAAAATGTATATTTAAATTACAAAATTTAAGAGAAAATCGGAGACACAAAGAAATATTTTTATCAGCAAAACCTTTCCTCGAAATGGGAAGCTATCTGCAGGACCCTACTCGTAAATGCCCGGGAGAAAATACCTTCGCGAACTACTCAACATATGAAACAAGTTCGAGTACAACTACAGGTAAAAATTGCAGTATTGTTGAATTGTCGCTTTTCGCGAAATAAATAAAAACTGAAAATATAACCTAGACACAAAGAATTTGGAGATCTGGCCTTACATCGCCATCGGCGCTTTTACCGTGATTATATCGACGTGTGTCATCATTCTCGGTTGGTGTCGAGTGGAAGACAAACTTGTAGCAAACATCAATATGTCAGGTAAGATAGGGTTACCATATTTTGAGTACTAATTCGTTTATTCTTTAGCCAACCCTGGCGTTTAGTAGGTCGGAGTTCTGTTTTTATATGTATTTAAACACTTTTTCTAGACAAAGAGGACAAATTCAAAAAAGAGGAAATTTGGCGTCCTCCAAGGACAATTTCGATTTCTTGAAAAAAGATGACAAGTCGTCTTAAAATAGGACATATGGTAACCAGAAATAAGGATATCATGGATATGATCGATATATAGCGCAGTGTTGGGATGACTCGAGTCATGACTTGACTCGAGTCAGACTCGAGTCACCTTTTTCGTATGACTTGACTTGACTCGAGTCAACATGTGCAATGACTCGAAATGACTCGTGACTCGAAGGTAGTGACTTGATCCCAACACTGATATAGCGTCATGTTGTGTCAATTTCGGCAAATTCTAATTTTCGACTGTACTTACTTGAGTAGGCTACGTATCAGACCTTTATTTTCTGTTTCCACTTGAAGTGGTATTTACAAGTCTGGTAAATCACATCCCCTACTTGTAATTACTTTTATTTGAAAACCACCAATCACTACTTTGACCTTCTCTCGTTATGAGAAACCAAATCCGTCATTAAATAGTTCATACCAAATGACTCGTCTGCAATTAGTTAGTACGGAATATGTACTGCAGCTGCTGTCGTTTCGTGAGGGAGATCGTCGTATAACTGTCCATTGTCCATGCCTGCTTTTATCTAGAGTCAAGGCCAGAGGAGCCAATGAGCAAATTATGGATATTTTTCTTGGTCGTGATCCTGTACAAGTTCTGCTGCTTTGCAAGCGAAATGGTCTATCAAGGTTATATTTATTCAGTGGCCTTATGCTCTCAGTTGAAATTTACCGTAAGTATGTTCTTTCTAATTTCCAATTCTTGCACCTAATAGCAAATGCTTCAAGCTGTTTACTCTGAGGTACAGGGTTATTTTGACTGAAATTACATACTTTCGCTATATGCACTAGATAAAAAACGGCTCAGTCGTATTATAAAATTCAAAAATTCAATCTACTTGTTATTTTTACGCACTAAAGACTGTTTTAAAACAAATTACAAGATCATCATTATATTTAGGGGCATTTGATTTATCTTGGTGGGTGACTGTATCTGATATCATCTACAATTCTACGTAAATGAACTTCAATCCTATATATATACATATAAGCATCTACGTAAATACTCAAACAACATTTCGTTTATTCAATCAGGTTCATGTAAGTTACCTATTGTAAATTGAAAATATTAGGTTAGAATATAATATTATTAATTTATCTCGACGCAAAATTGTTCTTGTACGATTCTCACTCGCAAGCAATTTAGTGCAGTCTCTCGGAAGGTTTCAGAAATATTCTGCCAGAATATTTTTCATCTCACCTACCCCGAAATCTTTCTTTTGTTGTTTTGATGTCTTGGTGGAGCTTTTTACCTTGCTCTTTACTCTAAGCACCATGATAATCAGGAAATATATCAAGAGGACTGGACAGTAAATGAACTTTTTAATGCTTCTGAGTTCTCCATCTTTCATCCGTAATCGAATCGGAGGTCACTCAAAGATAATAAAATCTCGCATCAGGTCATGCTCATATTTATTGAATAACTGAGGACGGCATGGGGGTTCAGTCAATTATCTATTTATGCGCAGCATAAAAGTAAAAAATATCTACGATTTACTTCTTACCTTCATACCCTTCCTACCTATTGAAGGGGGGGCGGGTAAATACAGTAATTTGGGCTGTTTTAGGGGTACACGTATCTTCTAAACTAGGGTCAATCTTGCAAAACATATGTGATATTCGTAATCAGCAAACTTGAAAACCCCATAAACGACTCGCTGATGTTCTGTCCAAATTTTTTTTTTTTCATTCTGTTGGCCAGTGCATTAGGGCATAGGCGAAGTTTATTATCATGTTTTTATTGTTTTATTTCTTTATTTTATTTTACGTGAATGCACGGTGGGTTTATCGAATTTATTCAGGTAACCAAAGCATCGCTGCTCAATACCACATTTTGGGGAGGGTTCTTGATGGCGCGGGGCGCCGCTATCGTTTTTTCAAGATGGTTGAAACCAGCAAAAATAATCGTCGCAGATCTCATCGGGACCACATCCTCTATGGTCAGTAACGGAAGAACTGTAACTGACGAAATCGCATCATTTATAAACAAATATGAATGTCGGCGCAGGCCAGTACCGCTACATGACCAATCAAGACTTATAAAGTTTCGGCCAACATACGACTTCGCTATGTGTGTTATCAAATATTACGTTGGCCGAAAATGACTCACACATGTTATTTAAGACTATATCAACTGTCTATTGTCCATAGGCGCGGGATATTCCTGCGCTAGCTATATCTGAAGTAACCACCTAACTCTACCAGTAAATCTGACGTGGACATAGCGAGAATGAAAAATTAATAGCAATATAAGCAAATACGGATATTATGGACCAAATTCAATCCTGTTCACTGATTCCCTATAAAAAAACGTGGCATTCTGATAGTGGTAAAAAAGCCGTAAGGGAAGTTTAGTTTCGTATCCTATGGGGGGCTCCTCTTCGTAATCTACTTTATGAAACTTGGGTGCATTTATCAGACCTTCCATTTGCTGCTTCAACTCGAAATAGTTTTGCGATGTCATAGAAATGACTGCTTTTACTGGGAAACTACTAGAAATATATAGCATTACTTCAACTATCAACTAATTAGCAAATCTAACTACTCTGATTGCATCTGAGTGGACAAAGTATAATGTTACAGGGATCAGTTGCTAAACCACTCGAACTGAGGCTGAGTCGGTCGCTAAGAAGCGAATGATTCAAATGGAAATGTGTCAAACTTTTTTCAGATCATAATGAGTATCTGGGGGGAACATTCGGAGACGGTGACTTGGGGCGCAACCCTTGCACATGGTTTCTTTGTGGCTACCTTGATCCCGAGCGGTAAGGTTTTAGAAAATTACATTGTCGCACGCTATAATAGGGTCATTCAACCATTATCTTTAATCAATATTCATCCATGCGGGATTTTTCTTATATTTTCCAATGTTAAATAATTATTTCAGAAACCATAAAATACCAGGACGCATGTGTGGCAGGCATGTCTGTGTTGGGATCAACTGCAGAGTGTGGACTGTATATCTATATATGCACGGCGATATAAATGAAATTTATGCATTGTGTAGGTTAATTCCTTGTATTTAATGTACAATAAGCCCATGCCACCGAGACTGAACTAAGTACGCATGCTTATGTGATTCGAATTTCGTAGAATAGATCTTATAGACGAGGCCAAAAACACCTGTGACCGGATAAGCGCCATTATAACGATTTGATTAACCACGAGAACTGCAGAGTGGGTCAAAGTAGTCAAAAGAGCTATACTCAATTGGAAGTAGAAGTAGTTACGTAAAATTACAATCAAATATGAGTTTAATAGTGTCGTACGAAGTAATCACCCAAACTACTCCCAATAGAACTAAAATTTTCTGGCTTTGAATATTACTCAAGTACGTAGCTTAAGTAATAGTAGTACTCTCTCATAGACTGACCTGAATGACTAAACTGACATGAATTAGGTCATGCACGTGTATGTGTGTGTGTGTATGTGTGTGATACAGTGAAGTAGTGACCTAACAATCCACTCAAGTACGAGTAAAATAGTGCTTTGAGAACGAGCTCAAAACTACTGCAAGCGGAAGTAAAATTGCTGGCTTTGAATATTGCTGACGTAAGTATAGTTTGGTAAAAGAGTCAAAGGAGTCATAAATACGCTCTCGTGGCCTCACTGACTGACATGAATCGAGTCATCCCAACACTCATATACGCGCGTGTGCGGTAGGATTCGGGTTACCCTATGTCCACTTTTAAGAGGATTTGCGATAGTGTCCTGGGAGGACGTCCAAATGTCCTCTTTTTCGGAATTTGTTCTCTTTTCTAGAAAAAAGTGCTAAAACGCGAGCAAAAATTGGACTACGATGCACCGAACGCCAGGGTTAGCTAGCAAATAAACTAATAATACGCTCCGACGGGTATTTCGGGAGCAAAATCGGGAAAATGACCTTTCTTTTTGTTAGTAATCTCGGCTAACACAAGTTAGAGATGGGTGTTTTTGGAGTCCAGTCGCAAAACATGACTCTTTTTTAGTCAACCCAATACTATTACTCGAAAAAATTTCCTAATCACCTTTTTTCTACTCCGGTATTATGACTTTCAAGTTTTTTGAAAATTGTCAGCATCTTCGGATCTGCAACTAAAATAACCCTTGATAAATATATGTATGATCCAAAGTTGCTATTAATTCCGAGGTGTATCGTGGTGCTGCGGTGTAACGAACATGACGGGGAAACATCTTTTCATATTGTTGGCCGGTGGAACGTTGGGATCAGCAGTAATGCTACCCGTTGGCGGAGCGATGTTCCAAAAAAGTCCGTTTTCAGTGGTAAGCCTATATTTTATTGAATTGTTATAATGCTCGGTGCGGTATTTGAACATTATAAATCAAATTGCGATGAATGGTACATAGGTCATTACAGGGCATTATCTGATGTGGTCACAATGGTCATCGTCGGGGCTAAGCAGGATTGTATTGACTCGGGTCGTGATTTTTTGGTGACTCGACTTGACTCGAGTCATTTTTTCATATGACTCGAATCGACTTGAGTCAATCAGTGTATTGATTTGACTGGTACCCGAGTCATTGCACATGACACGGATCACGTCATAATACTCGCGACTCGGACGGCCATGGTCGATATTTCATTGTGATTTCGAAGTATAGTAAAGCTACCGGACTATTGATAATTGATATTTCGTCTATTAGTACTGGCACTTGAAAATGAGACCAGAAACTGCTCAAAGTGAGGAAATATATATATTGTGAAGTCAAAGCATCCGATGTCATCGAGTAGAGTTGTAAAAAGTGGATTAGACAATACTTCAACTCGAAATTGAACAGACTTGGACTCGAACTCGACTAGAAGAACATTGTTTCTGATCACCAGTGGGAATTATTTATCATTATAGAGTCGACATGGCGTCTGTCTACTAAGAATTGATGAACCAGATCAACAAAACACATTCACGTTTTCATGGATTGATATTCTGTTGCTATGATTACTGATCAGCAGTATTTTATAACAGGTATACCTCATCAGTGGTGTGTGTGTCGCAAATGTAATATTATTTGTTATGATGAATCTGGTGGCCGGTCATGTGAACAGAACCACGAAATACGAAGAATACAACGGACTGGAGATTAATCCGTGAAGAGACAATGAGGACGATTTGCAAATATTGATCGATCGAGCTTGATCGTCGGGATGAATCAGACTATCTACATATACAATGAAGCTGATGAACTAAAATCTCCTCTATTTGAGTGATCTTCGGGTTAGGGATTATAGTTACTTTGTTGCATCGCTAAATTTTTCTATTTCAAGCATTCTTGGCGTATCTTGAAAATCGCTGCTTCTAGTTGTGATCGACTACAAATTGACCTCTATTTGAGGAGCCTAGGTGACTATATACTTCGAGTCCAGAGTTCCAGAGTCCAGAGTTATCATGGATTGTTTGGTGGCTATTTAGCCTTATTGATTTTATTGATCTCAATACTCAGTCACTACGTATTACTTGTTAAGAAATAGAGATATCAAAATCTCCAAATTCGTACGGAGCAAATACTGTAAATTTCATAAATGTTGAGGAATTCTCAGAACTTTTCTTGCTCGCCACAGAGCAGAGGAAAATTTTGTGGTCACCCACGTGGCCGGAATTTAATTATATTGTTCGGTGTTATAATCCAGTGGTTCCCAAATGGTGGGGAATTCCCCACTGGTGGGGAATTCAATGATTTCAGGTGGGGAATAGACGCATTTGTTCAAAATTATATACAGGACAGTCTACATATTCACGGAGACACATGCGCAATTACCGTTATCAGTTAACTGCTCTGGAATGTATGTATCGAAAATTATATTGCGTATTGTTCACAAAACCTCATTTTTAACTCTGGCTGGCCAATGATGGCGTCACATCCAGCACGACTAGTTTGACGTGAAATAACGCGTTCGCGAAATTTTTACCGTTACTGGTATCGGTTCACAATACGTTTTATGTTTTAGTTATAGGTGATTGTAGACCAGTGGTTCCCAAACGGTGAGGAATTCCCCTCTGGTGGGGAATAGACGCATTTGTTCAAAATTATATACAGGACAGTCTACATATTCACGGAGACACATGCGCAATTACCGTTACCAGTTAACTGCTCTGGAATGTATGTATCGAAAATTATATTGCGTGTTGCTCACAAAACCTCATTTTAACTCTGGATGGCCAATGATGGCGTCACAAACGCATCTAGCACGACTAATTTGACGTGAAATAACGCTCTCGCGAAAATTTGAGCGTTACTGGTATCGGTTCACAATACGTTTTATGTTGCAGTTGAAGGCGATTGTCTTGCGTACTGGTGTGGTAGTGTGTCTTGTGTAGTCAAAACAACAGATAGCTGCTCTGTGATGACAAAAGTGCTGGTCAGTAGGCAGCAGGACCGTAACTGCCGCACCCCAAACCCCCCAATTAGGGGGGGGGGCGAGCTCGAAGAGGCCCAAAATTATTTCGTGCAGTAACATAAATTAAAGTATTTTTTGGAAATTTATGCCACTTTATCACAAATTTTTCGCGCTGGGCGCTCGATTTAATATCGCCGAATATCTGATTATTCGGTACCCTTCCCCCANGAAAATACGTAGAATTTATAGAAATGGAGACTTCGGCGTCGGCNATTACTGCNCCACGACGCACCNAGGCCATGTAACATGCAACTCCNAGAAGTGTGACAGAACGATCAGCAGCGAGAAGACCNTGGCCGAGAAGGAATGGCCTTGTGGTGACCGAAAACTTCGATATATATATATATACAATATACATATGTGTTTAATTGTCAATAGGCGGCTAAATGGCTGGCGCCGAATATTCCTGTCCTGGCGATCTGAACCCCGCAGGGCAAATGCCATCCCGCCGGGAAAAATTATTTGCCAGTAAAGCAATACCAATTTGAAATCTTGTGTGCTTTTTAGTTTGGGCGATTTCCATATCTTTTGACATAGCAGAGGAGGTCACGAAATAGCATAATGTAATGAAGTCAATATACCAACGGGTCCGCCTGAAAATGTTTAATTCTTATTGAGGGGTCCTACCTTTTTCAACACACCTCACTCAGCTCCACCGGTAAATCTGATTAGGTGAGCAGAGAGGGGATAGAAAATTGATAACAAAATATGCGCAATTCCCGATCATATTTACCGATTCAAACATGAACTATAAAAATCTTTCGCGCTTCTCGCGTTTAGTATAAATAAGGCGACGCACTAAACAGTATACCAAATGTAGCTGATAAGTAGCGGGAAAAAAAGCGTACAGGCTCAGCGGGGCTGAGGGGGTTCTGGGGTGCTAAGCCCCCCCAGAAGTTATGTTTATCACCCTGTGGGGGCCCAAGATCAACATTGTTTTTGGCGGGGCTGATGAAGTGCATTTACGGTCCTGGTGGGGAATGAAGGCTCGGAATAAATCTGAAGTGGGGAATGAAGACAAAAAGGTTGGGAACCACTGTTATAATCCCATATAATATGAGGTGTTATATTACACTTGTAGTTTTGGCACTCGCTATGTTGACAGTACGCTATGTGTATTACAAACTCCCTATTTTGCCCGGATAGAATATGGGGGAAGTGTGGATGGAGCATCTACGATCTTATGTATTGCGAATATAGCATTTCAACGAAAAATGAACGGAGTCGCGAAGGGGTGGATCGAACAGTTGAGATTATTTATAATATTGCGATCAAATGAAAAGATAGGACGCAGTCGAAACGACTTGGAGTAGTCTTTCAAACAAACATCCACCTTGGTCTGTAGAGAACATGCAAATAAGAGTGATGCATACTGAAATAAGAGTAACAGAAGATAATATAGACTACATAAATGCCTTAAAACTAAGTGATGACATAATAATGAGCATAATCGCATCACATCTATACCATGACAGCACAACCACCGGCATAAGCACATGAATTTTGACGCACGCGTAATGATCGATGAAACCGTCTCATAAAACCATAAACATCGCAAAAAAAAGAATGTAATATGACTTTCCTCTTCATAGCGGCAATTTCGTATCAGCTTTTGATTATAGCGAATGATTTGTCGTTGCAATAAAATCGACAGTACTTATAGGCTGAGAGGAATATGTGGTTTATAATTAGAAAATAGCCCACAGTCGATAGCGACGGTTTACACGCCACATTGAAAAATCGGAAAAGTTATTGATTCACGGAGAAAGCTGATCTGAAGGGAAGAAAGACATGTTAGCGTATAATGATACCGGAAATGATGAAGAACTGGCATTATATTCGTTGTGCTCGAATGAAAGGTACATGTTTCAACTTACCGCCTGAATCACATAGGCTACTGGTGCGATGTTGAAATGAGTGATAGGCCTACTCGACGACTAATACTCTATTCAGAATAGAATCACTAGGATATTCGATTTCGCCAAGCCCTGGTTACGATAAAGGCATTAAACAGGGGCGGGCAACATATGGCCCGCGGGTCGGATCCGGCCCGCGAAGGGATTTTGTCCGGCCCGCGGACAATTCCTCGTCTTACATGATAATGTGACTCGCGGCCCAAGTCCTCCGAGATTCCCCACTGCTTACTTACGTTACGTCAAATTTTAGTGTCTGTATGTTATTTTATACGTGTGTGCGCAGCGTGTGAGGGTTGAGCTAACGCTTAAGCTCGTCGAAGCAAGAAGACTTGCATTATCGTTATTTATGATGTAGCCGACTCAGATCTAATGTTGTTTGTAGTAGTCATGGTGTTTGTCGACTACAACGGTCATTTACACCAGGCCGATATCTCTTTATTTTTGATTTTGAAACCGCCGACTTGTACCACAGCCCACTTCTAGGCTTTTGTAAGAAACCGCAGTGGTTGTCAACCGGGGAGGAATTCCCCCCGCCCCCTTAGGGGAGATTTTGAAATTATGAGGGCGGAATCTGGCTTTAGGGTTGTATCGGAAGATACACTGGGTTCACAAGATTTTTATATTTCTATGGTATAACTGTTAACTATGAAACTAGTCCTTTACAATTTTTGGTTTCTTTGGCGGATTGTAAGCTAGGTATATGTTTAAATGCCTTCCGTACATATCACACCCCCTGATAAAGTGAGGCTCACGAGACGATTTTGTTGGGCCTGTGACAGCCTCTCGACCAAATTGCTACGAAGCAGGAACAAGTCAATCCAAATTCAGCTCAAGGCCTTTGGTGAAAATGTCAACCTTTTTAAACCAGCATATGGGATAACGTGAAAATCATACCAATTTCATTGATTCAACTCAAGGCCATTGCAAGCGAACCTGTTGATTTATTTCTCGTCAGCGGCTACCCGACCGGTAAAAAACAGGTCGAATTTAGCTGTAGCCCGGTTATACTTCACCAAAGTAGCGTTCGGTCTGCATTCGACATAGTTCACACATATCTGAATATGTTTGGGCATATAGTGCTCAGTCAACAAATGGTTGTGCGTTTAAAAGCACCTATTTTAGTCACAGGCAACCTTTTCATAGTGGGAAACGTTAGCTCAAATATTGGCTAATGGGTCCACCAGGGTTGTAACCAAGTCACAAGGCTCCGAGTCACAAGTCAATTTCACTTTTATCATTTTGACTCGAGTCAAGTCGAGTCATTTTTAATTCACACCGAGTCAAGTCCGAGTACAAGTCATTTTGTTGACTCCTCAGTTTCCAGTCAAAGTTTTGTTAAACCCACTTTTATAACTTTGTTTAGTGATATCGAATGGTTCGAATTTATATTATACAAATCTCCCTCACTTTCGACAGTATCTGGTCGCATTTTCAAGTAACAGTATCAATAAACGAAATCCCAATAGGGTGGCTACTTTACTATTCTTCGAAATTACAATGAAATGTCGGTCTTGGCCGTCTGAGTCTCGAGTCACATGACTTGGTTCGAGTCATGCGCAATTACTCGAGTCCAAGTCGAGTCAATACACAGATTGACTCGAGTCGAGTCATTTCCGTATTTTGAGAAAATGACTCGAGTCAAGTCGAGTCATCAGAAAATCGTGACTCGAGTCCGACTCGAGTCGAGTCATGACTCGAGTCATTACAACCCTGGGGTCACAAGACGAAAAAGGTTGGGAACCACTGGCTTATGCGGATGAGATGGCTGGCAGGAGCCTACATAAACCTTCAACCATAGTGTCCTACATGGTGTCGACACAAGCAAATCTCACGCCTCAGTGAAATTGTATCACGTCACAATTTCCATTTGGCTACAGGCAATTTGACGGTCATTTTTGACCGGCTTGCCGAGCATTAAATTTGGTAAAACAGGTATCAATCGAAAGCTGACTCTGCACTGATTACGAAAATATAAATTTTATTCCGCTCGTGGCCCTGGAACTTCCACAATCAGCCTCGAATTTTTCATTATTATGGAGATTGGCATTGGGACGCAACAATGCTGTCTGGCGAAACGAGAGAGTAGCTCAGGAGAAAAAGAGCCAGACAGCATTGTTCAGCATTGATGTTGTAGCTGTGGATTATACCACTACGGTAGCTCGTCACCTACTCAACCCTAATGAATTGATATCTTGGTAAATTTGGGGTTCCGGGCTTACTGACGCCTTGAAATCTTAATTAAGGATTGCAACGGATTTTGACTGATCAGTGATCAGAGAGAAACAGACATGGCGGCGCCTGTATGACAATGCTGTTCTCAAATCCACATTGTCTTCGACGTTATTGGCAAGAAATGGCTTTGAAGTGCCATTGCTGTCGCTAAAATACATTCGTTGAATACGATTTATTTCTTGTAGATGTGAATAAATGGGCGAATAATGTATCGATTCAGCAATCCGGCCCGCCGAGTACCTAATTTTCCTATATCCGGCCCGCCGACTGGAGAAGTTGCCCACCCCTGGCATACCATGTCGTCGTTTCAACGGCAAAACATCTTTAATTGTGACAGGCTGCCGCGAAACGCGAGATCAGAAAAACCTGGGTCAGTCCGTGCTATTTGTGACGGTCGCATCGCTCGCCACGAGCTGTAACGTGAGTATTAACAATTTGAATTGCGTGGAGTCGAAATTACCCAATTCGTCAGAACTGGACTTGATCCCATTATAGCAGTGGTGGGCAAACAACGGCCCGCGAGCCGCATGCGGCCCGCAACACCGTTCTGTGCGGCCCGCAAGAGTCAAAAGAAACCTATTAAAAACAATGATAAATGCGTACTAAAAATCGAATAAATGCAGGGACTTGATGATACTTTTTCTTAGTATATTTCACCATGAAATTCCAATGCAGTGGTACCCAAACGGGGGGCTCCTTGGGGGCGTAAAAGCAACTGAAGGGGGGCGTGAAGCTGAGCTCCGCGCGATTTACATCCAATTCATAATTATTGCTCAGTATTTAGTCCGAATTTCATGTTTAGCAGTCTCTCATCCACAGTCGTATTCTTCCATTCTTCAAACTATCCGTCATATTTGCTAGCATCCTGGGTGCGTTTTGTGATATGACGAAAAAAGGGGCTGGGGGGCGAAATCGTTCACCATCATAAGGGGAAGGGGCGTGTCTGAAACAGTTTGAGGATCACTGCTCTAAAATAAATACTTCCTATATTATTTTTTATGTTTGATTTCTGGCGCGACAGCCCGACATCAAGGCTGACGCAGTTTGAAAGGTTTCAACTACTTAACATCACAGAAATCCTAAACGAGATTGATATAATTCGGATAACGAACGCGATTATAGATTGGCCACCCCAGTTTTAATTATTTCTATGATGTGCTTATAAAAAACGATTCGTGCGTGTTCTCTGTGTTTCTGACGCGTGTACGATATCATTAAAGCAATGTTTGGTTTGTTTTAAAGCACATATTATCTCCATGTCCTCACTACCAATATTGCGTTTTGGTTTATAATCCCGGCGGCCCGCGAATGGGTTCAGATGTTGAATGCGGCCCGCGAGTTGAAAAGTTTGCCCACCCCTGCATTATAGTATAGCACGGTGTTGCCCTGTCGCTATATATATGCTTATGAAGTTCAAGTTTGAACACTGTAAATAAATTCAAAACCACGCCCTCTTCTGGACAGATGCTTTATACACTCGTGTGTCAATCGTGTGTCTAAGACGATTTTCACTCTAGCGTACAAGTTTCAAATCAGATGAGTCACGCTTGCATGTGGCATATTGCGCTTTCGCAACCTTTCAATGGGTAAAAATGTGTCAAATGCAGTACTTAATTGGGATATATATCTCAGGGGTGTATGGTGGCTTTTGATTTCGTGAATTATCCAAGTAATCCGGAAACGGTGGTAGGGCTACACAAAACTCACTACGCCCCTGGGATCTATCCAGAGGTGGTCAGTAACGAAGTACTTCTACTTTTTCGAAGTACTCAAGTAGTTTTCCTCTACTTCTGGTACTTACTGAAGTAGAGTTGATTTTCTCTACTTCTACTTCTACTTCGTAATATTTTGTGATCTACTTACTTACTTTTCGCTATTTTCAGTTTGTCAAGTAGAAGTAGTTTAATCTCCAATACGAAAGATAGCCTGAGGAATTTCGAGGCTGTTTTCTCGGAGTACCAACATTTAATATTCATAAAAGTCAAGTAAAACACAGAAATTTTGTTGCGCTTCGCGCACAGTAATTATGGAGTGACAAATATGTTTTCACGAAACTATCGGTAAATATAATTTAGGTACCGGATTGCTTGGTTCCTCTCACACCGCCTTGTCGCCAAAATTAAATATTTATTGCAGTAAATATGGCCCACCATAACGTTTGAAACTCCGTTCCGCAATCTAGAAATTAGGATACCTATCATATCGTAATCTAGCAGCCCATTAGCTAATCTGGAATATCCAGCTTTTTTGAACGTTACACCTGTTTTAGCAGATCAACTTTGAAAGTTTGTGGAAAAAAGACATGAAATATATTTTCCGCTTTTTTAGAAGTGGTATTTGTATTTCTCTTTCAATTGCGAGTATCATACTTTGAGTTCTAATTACTTTTAGTTCTTCTGTCTGCAGAACAGACATATTGAAGCATAAAAGCAAGTGTAGTAATGCCTCTATTTTCAGAAAATAAAGCTACACTAAATCTAACTTTTACGATCCACAGTATTTTGTTATTAACGTATACTAATCACGCAAAGTGATGAAACCGTATCCGATACATCTTCTACGTATTGCTCTTCGCCTAAACTTGGGGCCTTATAATATGGGGTAGGGCGCCATACCATGATATTCTCTAAAACGGAGTCCTCAAGTAAACAAAGGGTTAGTATCGCATTTTCATACCAATGCTATAATTTGCATCCCATGATGCGATACAATGATTATTTTGTCGAAAATTGATACCTCCTGGGAAGCGTCAATACGAATCAAGCTCTCTGCACCTTCCGCGTAGCTCAATTTGTAGCTTTTGACTGTCCACGCGAACGAATTAAGACTGTTTTCAAAACTACTTACTTACTTGAGTAGATTTAAAGTCAGTCAATTCTACTTCTACTTCAAGTAGTTTTAGGTGGCTCATTGAAAAGGTACTTCTACTCGTACTTGAGTAGATTTTCTCGTCGCTACATCTACTTCTACTTGAGTAGCTTTCTTGCCTACTTTGACCACCTCTGACTAATAATAATAACATGGTCCAAAAGATCACGTTTTCGGGCACTGTACATATTCTTCGGAAGGCCTTGAATGCACCACTGGACTAAAATTACACTTGAAAATCACAGCATAATTTCAGTAATTTCGTTTTGTCATTTTAAATCATCGCTACCTCTACTTTGTAACACTTGCCAATTCTTCATCTGCTGCAACTCTGTAATCCGACTTCTCCTTGTATAGCATAGGAATAAAAATTGGAATGTATTACTGAAATTTTAAAAAATTACTCCAATCTCGCCATTTTCCTTTGGGGACAGGTTGCTCCCCGGATTATGTATGTATTTACCAGTTTTACTGTGAATGAAGAATATAATAATAATAATTGATAAAACAACGTCAATGAGCCTGCAATAAGCTCACAGGAAAGTCGGTAAGATTTGAATAAATGCGTTTAAAAGTAGCTGCCCGTAGAGTGGGCGTGGCTAGCGACCATAGAACGGCGAGAAGACTAATAATCACGAAATCACGGCTCTTATGATTGGTTAATCAGCTTCGGCTCGCGGGCNAATTCCCTAGATTTTGATGGCGCCGCGGGCCGCAGCACCAATAATAGTGTTATTTAATGTATTTCCAAGTAGGCCTTATTTGACGAGACCTTGCAGACTGGCATTGACTATTTTGAATTTATGCCTGGCACGAGTAAAATCACATGTATTTAAATAAAATTGTTGTTGTACTTTTTCAAAAGAATTAGTTATAGACACCATGCTTGAATACAAATCCATCATGAATTTGTAAAAGCTATCGCGGTATACTTTTGGAGAAAGAGGTCATTTGACGTGCCACAATTATTGGAAGAATATTTTAGAAGTTAACAAAGATTGATCTGATACCAATACCACAGCATTGGAGTAGTGTAACCCTAATCCGGGTTTCCAGTATNCTCCTNATAACTAGGCTGTTGANCATGTCATTACCAAAATCAAATTATATCTGCGTTAGATATGCCTTCGAATATTGGAACGGATCAATAACAACTTGAATATAATTATTAATCTGCCATAGTAATAGAAATGTCCAATCGCCGTAGAATTCATTGGTGTTACAATTGTGGAGCGCGCCGCTACTTTACTTGCCACTTTTAATTGGCGATATTAACATGGGTAAATATACCCAAGATGACGTAGGATGTAACTAACTATACATCAAGAGGGCAACAGAATGCAAATAGTTGCCATCATACCGACCTGCTCAGATAGCTATAACTAAACACGCTACGCAGCGACCTTTTGATATATTACTGTTTTTCGTAACAGTTTGATAGTTTGTTGCGTACAAGGTTGTACCAAGTCACGACATTCCGCGTCACAACCTCACAAGCCCTTCTCTGATTGTAACTTTTAACTCAAGTCATTTCTGTTTTATAACCAANTCAGTCCGGGTTGTTGTTGTTGATNGCNGTATTTATGGTGTTTGTCGACTACTATATGGTCATTTACACCAGACCAATTTTCTNCCTTTTTATTCCGTAGCTGCCGTCTTGTAGCACGGCCCACTTATAGGCTTTTNTAAGACACCGCTTACACGGATGATATGGCGANGAGGAGCCTTGATAAACCCCCAACACTTAAGGTAGGAATNCTGGANTCGACCTTGGTCCCACTCGAACCNGCAACCCATTGGTGTTGCAGTTGTGGATTAAACCACTACGCTATCTCGCCACTTTCAGTCCGAGTTCAAGTNATTCTGCAAAAGGTCGCNCCNAANTNTAAATCANAATTTNCNGTCGCGAATCATGAACAGTAGGTCATGTTTTACCATCATAAACAGGTAACNTGACGTAANAGCCGAACTTCCACTGCNTGGTNACTTTTGAAAGTGATGTGATAGTGAAGTTTGATGAGTNATTTCAGGTTTTTGGAGTAGGTTTAGTTAGAGNAAATTACGTGTTCTCAAATCTTNAAAAAGATATGTGGCAGTTAGATATCGTCAAATACTTCAAAATCCAAAATGCCGACGCGGGCCGCACAAAATGATCNCGTGGGCCGCATGCAGCCCGCGCGGGCTACGTGTTTGAGACCACAGGTTTCTAGTNTATCCTGCNTATCATTTATTANCTGCTTTTGGTTTTCAACGCTATTTGCGANCATTGGTATTTCGTGGTGTTGAAGATTANCATGGTATGAGACATCACGCTCATATTTACTGAAATCATCTTATGCATATTTCNTCTGTTTCGCGCGACGCNGTACTGTCAATTACAAATCGTTGGTGACAGTTTCCGTTATCAATTGCGACATAAAACTTAATATATTTGCNAGATNNAGACAGCGTGAATTGTGGTTTAATGNCCCNTTAGCGAAATGGTANATTTTNAGGCCAACACTGGTATATATTGATACAGAAAGCANATGATACGCTCAGCTATAGCAACCGATTCGCGTGCTAACTCTGAAACGTTCCTTTCGCCAATCTATGACCATATGAAAAACCAAATAGCTCTCACCAATCACGTTTTATTGTCAACCAACGTAAAGGGAGCATGCAGTGTGGTCGTTAAAATATCGTAATTTTCGTCGTGAATGTAGATTGTAGATTGTAAATTGTAGATGNGTCGTGACTAGCAACACAATTCCTTTCCGAAATAGTGNGACAATCACANACGGAACNAATTCTAGATTACGATTCCGCCACACTGCCCGGGCGTCTCAGGCCTTCATCTCACAAATGTAGGAGTTGGTCGTACTACGACATGGTGAATCATTCAGGAGAAGTTTGCTGGAGGTTGTCGTCCAGATTTGACCGCAGCTTTCGCCTCCTGANGTGTCGTTCGGTTCACCTACATTCCAAGCGGTAGTAGCGTGATTCCAGTCTTTATAATCGATCCAACTCCATCGATTGTTCATTTTGAGTAGACCTACCCAAGGCAGGTTATGGCCGTCCCATCCGCCACTGACAAAGCGATTTTGAATGATATATCTGAATCGGAGATAATTTTTTTAAACAGCTGCTATCGCGGGTTTATACTATGTGACCTGCTGTCGAACTACGAGTAACCAATATATTGGGTAAAGTATTCAGAGCATACATGTTACAGTTTTGTACCAATTCCAAACTTTTATACGTCCAACACTTACTTCACTGCGGCAGGGTCACGCAGAACTTCAGCAGCCAACCTGCCTCCCATCAAACTGCATTCTTGCTGGGCAGCTCGGCCGGTGATAGGTCCAGTAAATACCTGGAACTTGTAGCCCCCGGAATTGATCCAACCCGAGTCTGAATCGAAACAGGTCGGTATCTCACACACCAATATTTACGGATAAGGGCGAAATTCTGGTGTACAATTCAGCATCAAATCTTACGGCGGGACCGAGCCCGACAGTGTAACAATATCCCGTCGTCTCATGCGGAGCAACTTTTCGCCTTATATAATCAAATCCCTTATTTAGATATCGAAAAATATCGCCACATATACGTNNACGTACGTAATCAATAATCCAATATANTGCACTCTACGAACAAATTGCATCGGACGATGTTAATTAAGATGGTCATCGATTACTATGCCGTCTTGACCCTTNATTANATTTCTCACGATTGTTGGAAACTGAGTGTGCGCTGTAGTTTGTANCAATACCGNGCCTACGAGTCAGNGTTTACCAATAAATTCACGNTTCGGTAAAAGTATCACAATCNAGTGCCCCTGTTCAGCAACATCGCGTAAAATTTGGTGTCGCNTGCAATGCACNTGAAAGAAGGCTACTAGCTGCCNATCGTTAATTTTAATAAGAGTCGAAGCTACGCAATGAATGGCTGAAACTATTTACGCGACAGGTAAAGCATGGTTGCATTGTGATGGCTTTTGTCATCCAAACATATGATTTATTTCCGTCGCTTGGATTTTATCATATTCACTCATAAATGTTTGCAAACTATGACAAAGCGCTGCAATTTTGACGAAAAGGTTTTCTTGGTGTACACTGGAGTTGGATCAATTGTAATTTGTAATTGAGCTGAACGTATTTGATTACATTTTTTCATGCAATTGTAATTGTAATTGAAGCATTTCTATTTTGTGTAATTGTAATTGTAATTTGATAAAAAATTTACCTAATAACAGTTTCGATTACTTTGTTATTGAAACCTGACAATCACAACATAAAATAATTAGCATATTTACATTCTATGCGTGCCTCGTTAACTAAATAATTCAGCCGTGCAAAACTGTTTTCCATTCTTCAGTAGCAACAGAAAACTTGATGAATTACAAAATAGGCTAAACCAGTCGTTCTCCGTGCAGGCCCCCCTTGGGAAGCGTGAAGCTCCGGTATACAGAAATTATTTTCCGTGCTTGACGCGATTTACCTCCATTTCATAGTTATTGCTCTGTATATAGTCCTAATTTCATATTGGAGAATTCTCTCATCAACAGTCATAACTTTCCATACCATCAAACTATTATTTGAACACAATTAAAAATATATGAACTAGTTCATCGGGAATAATCTGTATCTACGTGACGTCAATAATATAGCATAGAACTCACCGCCCTCGACGTTTTCGCACGTTATGGCGACGACTAACAACATCAATGCAAGACCTTTGATCGTGAAAGACATTTTTCGTTGTACTCGGTTAGAATATTCGCTAAAAGTACCACAAGGAACACAATTACAAGAAACCCCTAATTGTGGATATGACACAGTAAAACCGTTTTTGGGAATCACAAATGCGAAATCCAACTCGGTAAACATTCAGTCCTGCATCTTCTGCAATCGTAAAGGTAATACATTTACAACCACAGAAGATATTGATTGAGTGACCCGCGCTTATCACGAGACACATGCTCGCTTTCTGCTTTGAGCAGTCTGGAGCATGTGCATGTGACATTCATCTCATCACCTTATATAGGCATATAGTTACNGCCTTTTTCCTTTAGTCTGTCGTGGAAATTTTCCACANATTGCTATAATTACCAAAAATAAGGAAGTTGCAACAATTTAGCATCCGATTTAACAGCGAGTGATTTCAGCGTCACCGAAGATCACTATACGAAGAGTAACGAATAACTTGCAAAGCTGGGAAAATAGAGTAGAAAAATGATTCGATGGCGAATCGAGTATGGTACTGTAGGCTGTGTGTTGAGGCCGGTGTTCGATTACCACTCANTCTTACTTAAAATCAGTATACTGAGNACATATANAGCATAATCGAATACAAAATTGAATTTTGAGAACGTCGATTGGAATACTACATTATTTTGATTGTGAATGTNNNAATGGCTTATTTCGTCACGTACGAGATAGCCAATNTCNTTCGGCNCTGATTCCTAACTATTTTTGATCATTTNAGCGGAGCCACTCTGCGACCTNGTCTGNGAATAATGTTTGATCTGCATGTGATGGATAGAGTAAAAAAATGTTGTTGAATAGTGTGAGCGAAANATAGTGCCGATTGCGATTGCGGAGAAAATATGTTGAANTATTGGAGGGCGACNCTCTGCAACCGCCGCAGGTAGGCCTACTTATCCAGAGGAAATGAGAAGAGGTGGTCAAAGTAGTCAAGAAAGCTACTTAAATAGAAGTAGAAGTAGCGACGAAAAAATCNACTCAAGTNCGAGCAGAACTACTTCTTTCATAAGCAACNTAAAACTACTTGAAGTAGAAGTAGAATTGGCTGACTTTAAATCTACTNAACTAAGTAAGTAGTNGTGAAAACGATCGTAATTCGTTCTCATGGATTGTCAAAAGGTGCAAATTGAACTNTGCGAAAGATGCCGAGCTTGATTCATATTGATGCATACCNGNAAGTATTCAANTTTCGACAGCTTAAGCATTCGTCCNCGTCATGGGATGAAAATGATAGTATTAATATGGAAATGCGATANTAACCCTTGNTGTACNAGAAGACCCCGNTTTAGAGAATATCATGGNATGGTGCCCTACCCCATATTATAAGGCCCCAAGTTTANGCGAAGAGCAATACGNAGAAGTTGTATCGGATACGGTTTCAACACTTTGCGCGATTAGTACCGTAATTTTCCGAATATAGTACGCCCCCGTGTATAATACGCACCCTTAAAATGGCGTGTAAATTCTGGGGAAAAGCCTTTACACATGTATGCTACTCACCCTACATTCCCAGTACAGTACATTCGCAGTACAGTTTTAGTATTCGATGTCATTCTGTTATGCGATGTCACTATTGAACAATCATATGACATAACGATCGCTAATCATTGGATGCAAATTATAGTATTGATATGGAAATGCGATACTAATCGTCTGTTTAATAGAACAGCACGTTTTAGAAAATATCATGACATGGCGCACTCCCCATATTATAAGGCCCGTAGTTTGGTCGAAGAGCAATACGGAGAAGTTGTATAGGATACGGTGTAAACACTTTGCGCGATTAGAAAACGTTTAAAAAATATAGTGCATCGTAAAAATGCCATATTGTCTAGCTTTATTTCCAGAAATTAAAGGCATTGCCAGACTTGCTTTTGTGCTTCAACTTGTATGTTATCCAGACAAACGAACTGATATTAATTCGAACTCAAAGTATATGATAATGGGAATTAAAACTAAATATAAATGCTACTTCTAAAAGTGGAAAATGTATTTCATGTTTTTAGTCCAGAAAGTTTTAAAGGTGGTATGCTAAAACAGCTCTAAAACTAAAAAAAAGTCAGAGTCCACTTTTCGAGATTAGGACACGCCATGGACTGCTAGTATACGGTATGATAAATAAATGCTAGATTGCGAACATCAGTTTCAAACGTTTTGATGAGCCATATATACTGTGATTAAATATTTCATATGGACTATGGGCGACAATGCGGTGTGAACGGAACCACGCCAACCCGTTACCTAAATTATATTCACCGATACTTCCGTGAAATCCTACTGGTTACTCCGTATCCACTGAGCGCGAAGCACAACGAAAATTCTGAGCTTTACTCAACTTTTACGAAAATTAAATGTTGATACTCCGTGAAATTGCCCAGGCTATCTTCCTGATTGGAGGATTAAACTACTTCTACTTGACAAACTGAAAATAGCGAAAAGTAAGTAAGTAGATCACAGAATACTACGAAGTAGAAGTAAAAGTAGCGAAATTCAGACCTACTTGAGTACTTCGAAAAAGTAGAAGTACTTCGTTACTGACCACTTCTAGAAATGGGTAACCAAGTACTTTCACTTTTGTCCGAGTAATCAAATAAGTTTTACATATGAGTAGGTTTACTACTTATAGGGTTACCATATGTCCTCTTTATAGAGGATTTGTCTCTTTTTTTCAATAAATTGAATATGTGATCGGAGAACGCCTAAATGTCTTCTTATTTGGGAATTTGTCAACTTTTTGCCGAAAAAGTGTGAAAATGCGCGCAAATGGACTCCGATATAGCGAACGCCAGAATTGGTAAGACCATCAACGAAAAATACGGTGCGATGGATATTTCAGGAGCGATGGATATTTCAGGAGCAGGGATGGGAAAGATGACCCTTTTTAATTATTCAACAATCAACACTTCTCAAATGGGATAAAAGCGGGTAATTAGGAAGTCGAGTCAAAAAGAGGACCTTTTTTTAGTCAACATCACAGGCGTGTCGTATAGCACGTATATTTTTTCCACGTATTTTGTCTGTTCTGATACGACTGATTGAGGCTTCAAGGCTTCTTATATGGGAAGAAAGATCGAGACTAAAATTTTCGTTGCGAAGAGTTGTTACCCTTGGCAGTTTGGTGCATATACTTCTGGCGGCTTAATCGAAGAAATCATCTCCCGCTGCGTGACTCGAAAGATCACAATTAGGGATGGTGCGAATCCTTCACGGAATTGATTTTTATGATACAATAAACAAATCAGATCAAGATGGATCCCGTACGCCTGATAGAATGTTTACATTAGACAACTAAGTATTCTTTATATCAATTTCATTGATTGGTTGAACAAGCACAATTCGCTGACCATACCTACATTTAGTGTATTTCGGTCTTGATGCTGTTTCATTGTGGGCCAAGCTCACTGCAACGAGTCACGAAATACTCGCAAACGGAAAGTTGAATATTTCGGGCAAACATGTGTAACAAAGCAAGTAAAATATTTGTTTAGTGTCGATGATGTCAGATTATTTCTATTACGTTCATATGTCACATGCATAATTCCAAAGACCCAAATTTCATAAAGCTTCGTATCCTAATTTCCGCTAAATTGACGATGGTATTTCTGCATCATTGTAATTTGAGACTTCAAGGAAATGAAGAGCTCATGGGATCGTTAGCATCAATTGCTTGATCTGCTTGGCAAGCCATGATGCCGGAGGGTTGTCCTACATTTGGAGTATTTCCAAAATGCTGCGTTGCAATGTCTCATTCTATAGATAACTGATAGAAAATAAAATCACTGTGCCTGCAAGAAGCTTAGGCTACAGGAGAGCCGATAATATTTCGATCAAAGCGTTTGAAAGTAGCAGCCAAAGAGTGGGCGTGCCACCGACCACGGAACAGCGCGAAGACTAGTAATCGTTTAATCACGGCTCTTGATTGGATAGTCGGGTATGTCTCAATGACGACGACGGTGGAGGCGTACTGTTTAGATCAAGATGGATCCCATACGCCTGATAATTGGTCAAAAGAGTAGATGGCAGGCACAAGTCAATATACATCAAATAAAATGTGAATCAAGTTAATCAATCCAAAAACAAATTGCAGTAACGTGACTGGCGGTCTGTCTAATATACGAGACATGTAGTTCTCAAGCAGCCATGTATTCAGTGACGACCAAGCACAGAAGCACCTGCGATGTCGTCGCACCCTAGCGACGCCAAAGAGCTACCACTACATCTCCCTTCTAGGAACAAGCACAAAAGCAGCACAAACACATACAACGCAAGCAAAGAATGAAGACAATAAACAATCCGAATTGAGGCAGTTAGCGGTTCACACATGAGGCACGGTACAAAAGTATGAAGCAATTGGTAGGCAAGAGGTGAATGAAGAACACAACATATTTATATAGACTACTCCTATGACTACATCAGTACTCCTCGATGTATCTGCGAGGTGCGCTTCTGTTCCGATCCGACCGCCGGACTAGCGGCGCCTCATGATGGTCATCGCGATCGACACTGGTAACGCTCGAACTGCTATCTCCCCCCTGATCCGGAAGTTTGAAGAATTCAGCTGCCTCACTGGTGGTGATGTCGACGCCTTCTTGCGGGGTATTCTGCGTCTGGTACCTCCGCACTATTCGACGATTTCATCTGAAGGTGCCACGGCCAGTTCTGATAACCAAGGATCTGGGTTTAGTGTCAGTGTCAAGTTTTTCCACGACACCTTGCGATTTGCAGTCCGGTATCCAGACTCGATTTCCCACCTTGAACTCATCACCAGGTACTCTGTGTCTTTTGTTATAGTCACGAGTCACTCTGCGTCGATAAAATCTGCTTCGGCTTTCTTCACGGCGGTTTGGTCGACAGACTTGGGCAGAAGATCATCTGGATGACACGGTACTCTTGTTCGGAGTTTGCGGCCCATGCTTGATAGACGTTGAGATAATATTAACATCGACTACATTACCTCGCTGTAATTAATCAGCCTTACGATTCCTATCGTTATATGCCTTCCTATCGTTATATTAACAGCGCAGAACCTACCAAGATTCGTTTGTGAACGTGAACCTCTAAATTTCCGAGGTTCACAGACAGAACGCGAACGTGAATCTCACGTTCACACATCCCTAGCAGTACTGCATCAGATATTTGTATTCAGAGGTGGTCAAAGTAGTCACCGTCGCTACTCAAGTAGAAGAAGAAGTAACGCCGAAATTTCTACTCAAGTAGAAGTAGGACTGGTGGTTCACAAGTAAGTAAGTAAGTAGGTATTTTACGCTTATTTTTGCCTACAAAACTGAAAACTGTCAAGTAGAAGTAGAAGTAGTCTAACTACTTGAAAAGTAGTGCAAGTTGGCAAAATCTACTTCAAGTACTTCAAAAAGTAGAAGTACTTCGTTACTGACCACCTCTGTTTGTACTATACTCTTTGTTCAACTATTATATTGTCTAGGCATTTTGTATATAACGGTTTTGCATTGGCGCTTTCGTCTCTGTGGATTACTACATATTTGTCCATTTTCCCAGAAAAAATAGGAATTGAGTGTCTTTATTTTTCCTTCTCATCAATTTGGTGGCGATGCCACCGATTGATATTAATAATGAGTAGAGTTAAAACACAACATAGCGCTAGAATAGTTACAATGTGCTATCTATGCATGTTCGACATTTTCTGTCTTCTGGGCGCAAAGTCAAAGTATTCCATATCGATAAATGCCAATATTTTTGATAAACATATGCTCGATAATACAAGCTTATTTTCATTCACACAGAATTGCTTCGCGGACCGGATGCCGTATGTTTCACACCCATTCTTTAACCCGACTTATAGCCACAATTTATGAAATTGTGAGCTGCTTAATAATGCAGTCAAAGTAATGAAATGTTTTTGGCAGCATTAAATGTTTGACGCCCCTAGTCTAAATGGAGTTGAGATGGGGGTGATGACCTATTTATTTTATTTTAATCAGCGGCTTCTGAAATTGTGGGGGTATGCACAATCCCCGCAAAACGTAAAGGATCTGCGATCGAAAAATTCCAAGAACCCCTTATGTATAATGGGTTGAAATATACGGTAGGGCGTACATCTCCGATATATCCACGGTTTTGTCGATCTGTTTCTCCGCAGTTAATCGCATGACAGTATGGTTAGTAAAATTATCATCCCCCGTGGTAACAGCAAACTCACAGCCTGCTAGACACGGATTCCTTGTCTTTAATGAGCAGCCGTATTACACTCACATGCCGCATACATTACTCCGAAGACCCTCTCATTACAAAGAGCTACAGCTCATCCTNATTTCCTTGTAATTAAAGANTCTGTAAATGAATNGTTGTCATTTGAGACTGCAGGAAATTAAGTGATCNTGNCGTTCGCATCAATTGCTTTAGCTGCACAGCGGGACATTTTGCAGTTGATGGAAATTTACAGTGAGATATAGCGAGGTTCAAATANCGAACACGAACANGAACACGAACAGAATGTTCGCAAAACNACTAGTATTACTTTCATGACTACATTCANTGCAGTATAATTNACTAANTCGAAGACTTTTCGTATATGCCCCNTATCAANAATTAACGGCACAATAAGAAGCAGATACAAAGATATTNAAACGAAACTTAATTGGCCAAGTAGGACACCGGTTCGGTTTATTAGCAATTTTTATGAGTTCAATACACCACAAAATTGCGATACAATGAAANGATAGGACGGTGCCGAAACGACTTGAAGTAGTNTTTGAAATCAGACACCTACCTTGGCATAGGCGATGTAAAGAGAACGCATTGCACACTGAATGAAAAGTAAAAAGAAGATAATATATAAAAAGCAANCGACAAATCGCATGTCACGGAAGGCGACATAGCAATGTAAAAATAANAAAGGAACGTTANGCAAAGTCAACTGTAGTGGTGNTCNCAACAATGAAACGAGATACCATTCAATTATACAATACATGCCATAGAAGTAGGTACAAAATTAGGGGTTAGTCGTATATATTATTCGGAAATTTTAAGATTATATAGAAACACATTCTGCCGTTATAAATCAGGATTGGTCATTTGACTCCTATACAGACAAATGGAATGCAGATGGACATTTGTCAATCACAGTGAACATTTCGTCAATGTTATGACTGACCCAGACCGGATAGTTCATTAGATGTGGCCGATTAATGATATGAGTGTTTGTGACCAGGTTNTAGGAACCAGANNCAGNACCACTTCTCTGCAGCAACNAACAAGCCGAGAACGATCAATCGGTTGATTGACTGAGCTAATNGATTTGGGAACATACNGTTTCACCCGCTGTATAACAAGCAGATGCAAAATTAATGGTGATCACATGCGAAGCGAAAAATATNCAGCGCGTACCANTAATGCTAAATTGCTTTTTCAATTTTTGGTATACTCTACAGTCAGGCTACCATATTTTCGTGGCCTGAATTCTTCAGTACAGGGGTAACCAACCATTTCGAAATCTAGTGCTAGACAGCTAGGGTACATATTAATGCGAATGGCTACCCCTCATTCTCGCCGTTTGCCCATGTATGACTGACTTTCTCAACTTTGACATTTTTGACCGGATAGAGACCGGATTCATACATGCTGATAACGTCGGATGATTAGAGAATAGTGTGAAGGATTTAACTAGATCCATGTGGAGATTGGCAGAGTTATTTTATTTTTGGCCGGAGCCGAATTGGAGCCGGATTCGATTAAAAGAAACAGGATTAAGTCGGACTTGGAAATTTGGCGACATGCCTACACTATAGATGATCAGTGATCACTCTTATGACAACGCGTATCGAAGGCTTTTATTAACCGAAAATAGCAGATCTTGTTTTACATAGATAATTAGGCCTACATAACGTTCGCTTACAGCAGTGGTAGTTAACCCTTAGTAACCTTCACGGAACCCAAAATTTTCGCTGAGTCACAAAAACAGGAATTTACCACAAAACACATCTAACTACACGGGGAAGCGGGTGGCGCAATGCGCTGCGCTAAGCGATACCGTCACGACACCAGTGGTTGTTGGTTCGAGTGACGGCTNCGCCNAGTCTCTATGTCTTTGAGGTTTATCTGGGCTTCTCATCGCTGANCTCCNTGCGTATGCAGTGTCGTACGAAAGNCCCTGATTGATCAAGTGAAGNCGAGCTTTGAAAATCGGCAGCAAAAGACCNTTGAGGACGCATGCAGGGGANAGAGAAAGATGATGAATCGATGCATGACTGGACGTCGTCTGAAAAAAGTACCAAAGTGAAAGACCAATGAACATTACAACTTTCATTATCATGGCGCAAATAACCTGGTTTTGGCGATAAGNGCCAAATTGTTCACTGAAACAAACAAACAAGCATCTAACTACATATTTAATACATTGCTACAGATCACNTATGCACAAAATGACTTGTGCATCGACAGAGTGTTAGAAGAATATAACCATTTATTGAAAGTCAGTTGGACTTCTGCGGTTCCCATTCAGACACCAGTTCAGAAATGCGCGGTTTCACCTTGGNAAGTGACATCGTATTGTTCGATCGAAACGCAACAGCGATGATAACAATTGCCTAATTAAAAATGANCTTATAAATATTGGAGAGAGTATTGGNATTTNAGANGGTAGGAGTTTCGATTCCGAACCCTAACTTCTCCTGCGTACACCAANACACACANNTTACCACGATGACAGTCACAATTCGACTACGGATCGGGCCTGATTGCCTGCCACCAATGATGGCCAAGACTTATATGTATGAGTTTAGTGCAGGGGTGTCAAACATACGGTCCGCGGGCCGCATACGGCCCGCCAGACGATTTCATCCTGCCTGCGAAGCAAATGTTAGTAGATAGAAAATTCTTATATTATCCAGCACATTTGNAGCAACTGACCANGGTGTTGCGGTNAAAAGTGCACACTGAGTTCAGAGTTTTATGGAAAAATGGACCAAAACGTAATTATTATACAAGCGAAAACGCCAATGCGGAACAGCTATATNCAGTTTACATGAAAAATATAAATATTTTTAATATTTATGAACGCACTGCAGTCTCACTTCCCATTCCCACCCTATCGGTTCCCNGACTTAAGAGAAACCCGACTTGCGATTTAATGGTAATCACCNANCTTNCAACGTNCGCNNTTGCAGTTAAATATCTTGTATTGTATTCCTCGCAGCGCACANGCTTGGCTAACGCTAGTTTACGACTACGGCAATGGGACCAAAGAAAATATGCCAACTTATATCGTCGTTTGTGCCTCAGTTTTATCCGTTCTCAACTGTATTCACCTTAGATTACTAACCTACGGATTAGGTTAGTAATTTATAGTTCAACCGAACAATCATCGTGTTTTTGCCAATTCCATTGCGCGCGAATAAAGGTGTTGCGACTAAGACCCCTATGAGCAGTGTAACATTATCTATNTATGCTNGATAATAAAGTATTCAAGNTAAATTCAAGGGCACCTTTTGNAATCAGTTGACTCGTCCGGCCCGCGAGGAATTTGAAGGCTTGAATCCGGCCCGCGACGCAATTNGAGTTTNACACCCCTTGTTTAGTGTGTCTCTTGACCTCCTCAGANCACCTGAAATATCGGNTAAGAACCACTGCCTTNCAGTTGAAATGGATGGCTCAGATCAACCTACCGTACAGAATCTGATCCGACCGCAAGACGATATCCATTGCGACAGCGACGAGATTTGCAGCATAGTTGGTAAGAGCCTGCCAGGGAGTATGTACCACCCTACCGTTCGATATTGTTGAAAATGTAGCCAAGACTAATGGTACGCCGTACTCTGATGGAAATAGTTTGAAGGATGTGGCGATTGGTACAGCAACACCGATAATGCAATATCACCCCACTGCAGTCAACAGCGCAATATTCACACTAGGAGGTAGCTTGGAACGCATTCGCATGCTTATCTCTGCTGGTGATCTGCTTATCTACTGCCTTAACCCTACGAAAGTAAAAAAAACTTCGGGAATGCTCCGCCTTACTTCATACACCAGTATTCATAAATTTTCTCGCAACTTCTCGGCCTCCAGTTTAACTCATTACTCATACGACGCATTGTGCGTGGCGAGATAGCGTTGTTATTCATAGCTGCAACACCAATATGTTACTGATTCCAGTCCGACCGAATTCGACTCCATAATCCCATCCCAAGCGTTCGAGGTTTATATTTAGGTTTAAGGCCCATACTTGCCATCTCATCCGCGTAAGCTGTGTCTTAAAAAGCCAAAAGTGGGCCGTGACACAAATCGGCAGCTATAGGGAGTCAAAATAAAAAATAACGACCTGGTGTAAATGCCATCGCAGTCAAAAACACCATGAATACCACAAATAACAATAACGACGCATCACGCTTTCATTCGTTTTGTCATATCTCATGATGGGTCGCACAATAAAATTTGACTGCGCCGCATAGCGTTTAGCGTCTCATGTGTGTTCGTACGGTGTTGTCAGTTGGACAACGTGTCTGGAGCGTGTCTGATATGTGTTCGGATAGCGTGGTCAGTCGGACATCATGTCTGGGGTGTGTCTGTTGTGTGTTCGAACGGTGTTGTNANCAGANNTGGTCANNANCGAAGTACTTCTACTTTTTNGAAGTANTCAAGTAGTTTTCCTCTACTTCTGNTACTTACNCAANTAGATCTGATTTTCTCTACTTCTACTTCTACTTCGTAATATTTGTGATNTACTAACTTACTTTTCGCTATTTTCAGTTTGTCANGTAGAANTAGTTTAANCCCCNATACGAAAGATAGCCAGAGGAATTTCGGGGCTGTTTTCACGGAGTACNAACATTTANTANTCATAAAAGTCAAGTCAAGTCCAGAAACTTTGTTGCGCTTAGGGCATAGNAGTGATGGAGTGACAAATATATTTTCATGAAAGAATCANTGAATANAATTTAGGTACCGCATTGCTTGGTTCCTCTCACANCGCATAGTCGCCCATATCAAATNTTTCATCACANTAAATATGACTCACCATANCGTTTGACACTACCGTTTCGCAATCTAGAAATTNCCTATCATATCGTAATCTAGCAGCCCATTACGTGTTTTGCTAATCGGGCAAATTCACCTTTTTTGAACNTTACACCTGTTTTAGCAGATCACCTTTNAAGCTTTATGGACAAAAGACACGCTTTTNAGAAGTGGTTTTTGTATTTCACTTTCAATTGCGAGTATCATACTTTGAGTTCNAATTACTTTCAGTTCTTTTGTCTGCAGAACATACATCTTGAAGCATAAAAGCAAGTGTAATAATGTCTCAATATTCCCAAAATAAAGCTACACCAAATATAATTTTTACGATCCACAATATTTGTTATTNACGTAGCCTATACTATAATCGCGCAAANTGATNAAACCNTATCCGATACAACTTCTACGTATTGCTCTTGGCCGAAACTTGGGGCCTTATAATATGGGGCAGGGCGCCATGACATGTTATTNTCTAAAAACGGGGTCTTTTAGTAAACAAANGGTTANANTCGCATTTTCANNTCAATACTATAATGTGCATCCTATGATGCGAAACAATGCTTATTCTGTCGAAAATTAATACCNCCTGGGATGCATCAANACCAATCAAGCTCTCTGNACCTGCCGCATAGCTCAATTCGCAGCTTTTGACAGCCCATGCGAATAAATTAAGACTGTTNTCAAAACTACTTACTTACTTGAGTAGATTTTAAGTCAGTGAATTCTACTTCAAGTAGTTTTAGGTGNCTTATTGAAGAAGTACTTCTACTTGTACTTGAGTAGATNTTTTCGTGGCTACTTCCACTTCTACTTGAGTAGCTTTCTTGACTACTTTGACCACCTCTGGATCTATCTGCATAAGGATTGGACTTATTTTTATCCGTTGGAATGGATGTGAAATCACAATTTGGCACATGAAAGCACCATTCCTGATTTACATCCCAAAATATGATAAAATCTCACAAAAACGCCTATTTTCCTCCTACTGATTTACAGTGCACAGCTGTGTCATTAAGGAAGTCTTAAATAGACCAATATACATGCCGGAAAGAGGTAGATTATTATAGTTTATAATAACGAAAGCATGCGGTATTGCAGTGCACGTTTTCAGGTATATTAGTCGGCGGTGAACAATGATATTGCCCGAGTCATGACTATAGGAACTATAGGAACGATTGCGATCAGACACAAGTAATGACTTCTTGTTGTAATAAATCATTNATTGGACCGTTTNAGAATCTNTTGCCGCACCCACGCATATTCTCACGAAAAANTCGTTTCTTTNACCNAAAAATTNCAACTGCAATCTTAACGAAGAGAGTGATTATTCACACTCGAAAGATGGTCCACAAAACCTACTTGATAATNCAGAAACCGAGTTCTCGNGGTGTCGGTCNAATATTNTATTCTATTTGTTAGTCAGTAAACGGTATTTTCTCATCTGNNTGTTTCAACGTAGAGCCAATATATTATCNTTATGAATCAGCGTCTTTCAATCTGTGTGTATATATTAAATCTATAGNTTAGCTCTTTTAGTTAGTTTGCGGAACTCCAGAATCCCATCCCAAGTGTCAGAGGTTTATNTATAGCAGGGGTGGGCAATTATTTTCCTCCGCCGGCCAAATGGGAAAAATAAATAGGTAGGCGGGCCGATTAAAAATATTTAGCTATACTCTTCAGCGTATTTTAATTTTATTTCTAAATTAAATTGTTAATAAATGCTGTTCAGTGAATGTGTTGACATTAGGTAATGAGAAAGTGACGGTTAATTAAAAAAATATCTATTTGATGTCATGATTTGGAACAATGTTAAACATGATACATTTTAGCTCTCTGTAAACCCCTATCCACGTTCTTATATTAAGACTCGAAAACAGTGGTTCTCAAACTTTTCTAGGCACGCCTCCCTTTATGATAGTGAATAATTTCTGGCCCCCTTATCATGATGTCACAAAATATTTAAAAGTGCAACCGGAATGCTAGTAATCCCAACGGATAGTTTGATGACATGGAAGATTATGGTTGTTGATGAGAAAATTGCGACATATCAAAGTCGGCCAATACACAGAGCAACAACTATAAGTTGCGGTTAAATCGCGCCGAGCGCGATTTNAAAAAAAACAACAACTTCGGCTTCGCGCAACTTTTCTGATGCTTTCACGACTCCTAGTTCGNGAGCCACTGCACTGAAATGTNTATGCAATACTACAAAGCTTATTTTNTTGGTCGCTGCCTTCCNAGCATGGTGCATGTGCAGCTTCGTGTGAACTTCGCCCTTCCTTGACCGAGTGTTTCGTGGTTTTTTCATAATANCTTCTTCAATTAAAAACCTTAATCTCAGTGACACGATCGGCAAAAACTGAAAGGNCGGTTTACNTCTGACTCGAGTATGCGCATATTTANTGCTCAAAATTGTAAACTTTACNGTGGAAGTCTGTAAACCTCGATTGGACGTATCGTACCTTCTTTGAATTTCAGTTTTCGGCTTCGTTAATCCTTTATGGGTGATAGATATNATGATTCTTATAGTAATCNGGAGCATTGATTNACTTTTTTTTGTCATACTTTGCCACATTACTTCTATTTTGAATNTGGATTANGCNTGCCAAGTATATGTAGTCAGCGTATAATCGTGGCATATTNATAAACAGGCTTCAAAGTAAACGCATTTCCTGTTCATTNGATAAAGCCTATGGTTTTAGTCATTCAAAAAGCAGGTTTTATGTTTTGAATTCCAAGCAACCTCTCGCGGNNCGCACAAAACAGCTTCGCGGGCCGCATCTGGCCGCTGCGGGATCATAATAAAAAATATCGGCCTGGTGTAAATGGCCATAGTAGTAAGAAACACCATGAAAACGACACAAACAACAATACTTTGCTGAAGAGACCGTTCTGATTGATTCATGGTTTTTAAAGCATTTCTATATACTTTAGTTTGTCAAGCATTATTTGGACAAAAATGCTGTATTTGATATATACTGCGGTATAAAATTCTGAGGTAGGTGTGTTTTCGTGCAACACCTTTATTGCGTGGATACGCAGTCTTTTTGTTGCGAGTGCTTAGAGAAAATTACATGTAATTTCTTCACAGGGGATTTTCATGTCGATTACCGGACCAACGCTGCAATTCTTGGCAGTAAACACGGACTCGAGAATAGATCAAGTGTCTGTAATACTCGCTGGACGATCTGTCGGAATATTAGTAGGGACGGTCATTTTCAGCGCCCTGTCGTCCTGTATGAAAAGGTCGCTTCACGTTCGGAGTTTGTGTAAGAGGCAGAGACAGCAGAGTTGAAAAACTAGGAAAGTTTCCATTTTTCCGAAGTATATTAGAATTAAAGCTACACGGTTTTACCAAATTCGATGAGAATAAGAATTTTTGAATTCGCAAAAACTTGGAAACTGAATTTGTTTTTGGGTATATTCATGGTGTTTCGATTAGAATAATAGATTACCAATATTAACCTCTAATTATACAACTAGAAGGATCTGGTTGTCCAAGTCTGACGATCAGGACCTGATAACACGTCGCTGAATCTGAATTCATTATTTCAGCTTTTGATTCGCTTGCACTCGGCGCAGTGTTGACTGTCACACCTTTTCTTCGCTCAAGGGCGCTGATTTTAATTGTCGAATCCGTCGGCGGAATCATGTTTGGATATTTCCTGTCTGGTGAGAAAGTATCACTGAGAAATGTGCGAACAATTCATTCAAAACGAATTCAACTCCCCTATAACAGCAGAGGTTCTCAACCTCTTTGTCTTCGCGGACCGGTAAAACTTCAAAGCAAATCTTGCGGACCGGTGGACCTTTCGAAACAAAATTTCACCATTAATTTAATTACGACCACTTGAATGTAATATTAAAACTTGTTGATATTAGATATTTATCCGTGGTTCAATTGAAATTTCTGCAAGGCGAAGTCCTGTTAAAAAACTCTAACGAGATTGTGATTGTTCGGTATCCTTCAAAGGAAAAGTGACTGTTCTATTTGCTATAAGCTCTAATATACTGCCCAGAGTTGCTTAATTGAGGTTAATTTAAAATTATCCGTAGCCTTTGTTTGAGAATAATGAGAAGATTTAGATTACAAGAACCTGTTCGAAGTACCGAACTTCAATATTGTTTCGGCTGACACTCGTCAGGAATAATCGTCAGCAATTGTAGTAGAGATTTCATAGGATTCATTCATTTCATCATCTTATCACTTAATCGCCGAATACCGTGTACATCACAAGCCATTATATGTAAGCTGCACATTTCACATCACGAAAAGCATACATTCAAATAGTCACCGGCACATACCGTGTGCCGTATGTATAATGAATGCAAATCATCGTAATAAGCATGTCAGGTTATCGACTTACAAATCCTTGTTTCTCGCTCACTGCAGGTTTACAAGGTTTCTATGAAGAATTGGGGCGGAGCTGCATCGCGATCACTCATACAAATAACAAACTTTTCATTCAGTATCGGATCATTTCTAGCGCCGATCGTAGGTACGAATTAAAGCCACTGCGAATCCGTGTAGGCTACAGATCAAGAACCTCAAACTCAAAAGGGGTGAAAGACCAATTTTCCCCATGATCCCAATGCATAGATTGGATGTTTTACAACTCATGAAAGATTCAAGTATATATACCTACGTCAATTTTTAAAGTAGGTCCAATCTATCTTTATGGCATATACATGGAGCAGTTTAAGTGTATACACCGAAAAATATATTTTTAGGTTGTGGACTTTGAAAATTTGAATCAATACCGAATCAATACATGTGAATTGGAAACCTTGTATACAGATATGCTTTTTACGGTGCATAGGAACCTCATCGCAAGTGAGAATGTGAGTGTACTAAAATGTTGTCATAAATCCTTTATTACATTCAAGCGAAGCCTTTTCTTGAAATGGAGGGCCGAGATCACATCAACGCAAGAACATGCAGCAACGACTCCATGACTGCCGAGAATTACACAAAACATATTGCAGGTTTGTGGTATTTGCCTTCGTCATCAATTTGGCAGAGGTGGTCAAATTAGTCATCCGTAAATTTTCACTCAATTTCGAGTAGAAGTAGCAGCTTCGAAAACTAGGGTCGATGGGCCGAATACATTTAGTAGTTAATCGCAGGTGGCTACTTTCCGAAATTACAAGTTGTATCTTTGATACTAGCATAAATGACCTATGACACTATTGGTTAGCGTTAGGGTTGCCATACGTCCTCCTTTTTGGCAATTTGTCCCTCTCTTTAGCTTGAAATACCAAAAAATACCAATAATTACGCGTAATGTGGGCGGAAACGACGAAAGACAGGTGTTTCGGAAGTGGAGTTAGAAAATCACCAAATTTTTCAGCCAACTTGCCTAACACAAACTATAAACAGGTATATTTCGGTCGAGTCGGAAAATTACCTATATTTTTTTTAGTCAGCCCAATGACATTAGCTGTAATTATTTGTAAATCACCCGTTTTCTGGTCCGCTATATCAACTTTTGTAGCCTGGGAAAAGTGTCCTCCTTTACGGAATTCAAAATGGTAGCCTATACCAACAGTTGGTGCAATATTTAAATATACATTTAGCTACCACGACACCGGACAATTTTTCTGTTGAAGTGATGCAAACGTGTCCCATAACTACTTTCTTATTTCAAAATTCCGAAGTGTAAAAAGTAAGTGATTTCACACAACAATGTGTGTGCAAATAAAAATGGAAGTCATTTAAAAACACACCCACTTAGGGAAGTGAGGGCTGCAAATTTTATTGGAGGTAGCACTTTAACTGGTTGATATGGATATAAAGATTTTAGGTGGGGGATAAAGGCTCGGAATAAATCGGAAGTGGGGAATTAGGATAAAAAGGTTGGGAACCACTGTATTAGTCACTATACCAGATGAATATTTCAGTAAAGTTGTTTTCAACAACCACAATACGCACGCACTCGTCCAGGTTACATTTCCAGGTGCATAAAGCCGCACTACTCAACTCCTTATACTGGACCGGGAATATAGGAGGCGGCGTTTCAGGAGTACTGATTTCACGTTATTCCAAGCCGAATCTGATGATGCTCATGGATATTGCTGGAACAAGTTCATCGGCGGTAAAACAACCTTGAATAATTATGCACGAGTTTTAAGTTTAGGCTGAGTGTATTTACAAGACGTATCAAAATATATATGTTTTCAACATTCGGTTTAATGATTAAACTGATTAAAACGTTTGCTTTCCTATACTAATTATAGAATTAGAGTTGGTCTCTTGTTGGCCATTTCCGCGAAGTTCGGTACTAAAACTTTGCAGTGACTCGAAATAAATTGCGACTCGAAGGTAATGACTTAAACACGACAGTGATGTTCTAATGTCATAAATTTTGATCATTAATTTTTTACGATCCAATTAACTCATTTATGATTTTTAGATAATCATGAGTATTTGGGGAGAGGAGAACGAAATGGTGATGTGGATATTTACGTTTGTGTATGGCTTCTCTGTGGCCACTCTGCTACCAAGCGGTAACATTTCTTGATAATAAAATCAAAGTTATGTTATGTTATGTATAATTGGAAATGGTGCGTATAACTGCAAATGGTTTTTTGCACCATGCCATTTCAAAATCGAACGTTCTACACTATAGTATATCTAGTGTCATAATTCTCTACCGGGTGATATGACAAATTCAATAACTGGTGTACTCGTATAAGGGCTAGACAGCAATGATTCAATTTCAATTGGTATGTTATGATACCGCGCATTGTCCTGCAAATGTTGTCGATGTCGATCGTACTTTCTACATTGTAGTAGGAAGTGTTCTTGTGTGCACGGATTTTGCATTAACATAGCACCAAGATAGTTTATACTTTTCACGTTTTAGGCATGTCCTGGTCCAATCAAGTGACTAACACGTCAGGAAAATATATGTTTATATTCATGATTGGGACAACAGCGGGTTCGTCTGTGATGACACAAGTTACGGGCGCTTTGTTCCAGAAAAATGCATTTTCAATGGTGAGATACCGAATGTATATCCGCATGTACGAAAGTGTGAGGGACTGAGGGTCTTTATTCGTTCTCCTTGACACAGGTGCACGTGGTTACCGGAACATCAGTCTCAAACGTTTTAGTTTTTACACTGATGGTCGCCTACAATAGATGTGTTTTGGAAAAATAGAAATTTACGACGCACCGTGCCGCAACCTCAACGGGAGATGTGTAGATTCCACTAAGCTTGTAACTTGATACTTCCGATTATCGTCTGAAAATTGATTCTGCTATCGCGTTTACTGAGCTAGACGCCCTTTACCTGTTTATTGAACAATTGAATGTTCTGCGGTTTAGATCAATTAAAAACACAATTCAAACTGCATTGGCATCCATGAGGCAGCATAAATATATCTCAGTGGTGCATTGCTTCCCCATTGCGTTGCGCCTAATTGGCATGGAAAGCATCTTGCAATTACGCAGATTGAATTCCTGCAAGCGGGACTTGCTCAGAATTTCAGTTACTGTTTTGTAGGGATGGTGTGAACGTGAGGTTCACGTTCGCGTTCTCTGTGTGAACCTCGGAAAATTTGAGGTTCGCGTTCACAACAGAACCTTGGTAGGTTCTGCA
>ATSW01015693.1:0-17232 GCA_000444245.1 Botryllus schlosseri | reverse complement strand
TTAAGAGGTAAGTATATTAGGCCCTGATTGAAAGATAATTGTAGATAGAAACCTTTGTGAAGTACTGATAGAAAGCATTGTCTTCTCTTGAAAACATTTGTTCTCTGATATTCATATACGACGTAGATGTCGGATATAAATATGAAAGCGTAAATTACGAATGACTGACATTCGTTACGCGCAATATGAAAATACTGATTTCTTGCATAATTTTAAACTGTTGTATCCTACGAGACACTGTGACAGTTAGCTGTATATTTTAATATTGAAGCATTCAAGTTTACTTGGACTGGGAAGGTTTTCGTGGATTTCTAATCCTGCGAACAATTATTTTCGATCTCCAGATACATTTAGGCTGTTACCCACCCAGCCATCTTAATACTGTCAATTTTGATCTTTTGTTCTATGTCCTGGTGATACAGATCAACCCCGTGACAAACCAAGTAAAGGCGCAAGTATTTTCTAGATTACGGTGATAATTCTTGGAGTGTTGCTATTATTAAGCATTGCAACGCTCATAGCATTGATAATCGGAAAGTAAGATTTGGCAATATTGCGATTGGGACAAGTTGAAACATACTTTTTAACGTGTCCTTATCTCTTTTGCAGGAAATGGCATAACGACAAATATCGTTCTGGAACAATTCACAATACATAGTGAACAGATTATTGCAGACTGAAATATCAAAGTGCGACCAGAGAGATGGTTCACTGCGGCTTGCAACTGGTCACTTCTTGACTAGACACTTTCAATGAACTAAACCATATGTCTACTTGCTCCTTTGGCCTTTCCTAAAATAGGAGCTGCCAATGCGGATTGATGATCCGCATTATAGTCTGGCTGAAGTATACCAAATGTGATGTCTGCTGCAATCACACCCATTTTCCAGTAATGCAATGGGGCTAAACCAGTCCTCCAACCATTCAGCTACGAAAACTGTCTAACCCTATAGTGATATAAGTAGGCCAAATGATTGGTTTTTTGTGTTTAGGGTAGCCTTTGTAGTTAAGTTCACTTCATTGTTGTAATAAATGACTTATTTTTACAACTTGGTGTCCATGGTACATTATTTGGTTCAAGGTACACCTTTATGACACAGAGACTGAGTCAAAACATCATGGGCCATATGTGTTCAATTGGATGGGGAGGAACGCAGGAACTGACAGTGTATGGAAATAAATTCACCACCTATACTGCAAATGGAAATTAGAAACGCAGTGCTTCATTATAGAACACTGTTAATAACCTCCATGGAAATGTATCCCACATTAACACTAATACACCAATGCACTAAGGTAGAGTTGATCAGTTCATATGATATTAGGATGAGTCTTGACAGTGACACTATCAATGGCAGCAAAACGTTATCGCAAACAGGGCCGCGCAACTTGCGACCACATCAAATTACAAAAAACATCGATGCCATATTAGAGAGATTGATTTTGAAACGAGGCTGCTGTATAGTGGTAGCAGATTCTCTGTCTCTATTGTCAGTGTCTATTGCAGGGGTCTCCAACACGCGGCCCGCGGGTCGCATGCGGCCCGCGAGGTCCTATTTTGCGGCCCGCGACCTGATTTGAAAAAAAATCAGAAAAACGCTTAGTAAATCATTTTGAAACGCTGAAATTTATTTCAATTGAAACATAATGTTGTTGTTGTTCAAAGTAAGCCAATTGTGCCAAATATCACTATTCCTTACTAGTTGATACGGCTTCGGCATAGTAATATCATTCCCTGGATGAAGAATTTGCCGGTACGAATGGCTATAATATATTGCCTTGAAATGTAATGGCCCACGACTGCCAAGACTGAGACGCAGTAAAAACAACTTCAGGCTCTCCGAAAGACCATGCTTTACGAGGAGATAGTTGTCTAGCAAGCAGGCCTACCGTGTCTAGCTAACCCAAATATTGATTCTTTAATACAGGGGTGGCCATCTTCGGCAGTAGAAGGGAAATTATGTGGCTGTCGTTACTTTTGATAACAGCCCTACGTTTTCTAAGATACTCCCTGCATCAGCTCTATCGGTGAATCTGATCACATTGGCCGAGAAAGGATAAATATTTTATAGTAATATGTGAAACTATACGAATATTGACGAAATCCACTAATGAACATGAAAATTTTTTCGCGCTTCGCGTGACTACGGACCGCGGTTCCGGTGGCTCTTTACAACATAACTACTAACGATTTCGGTGCGCTTAGTAAGCCGATATGTATAAATTGATTATAGTTCGGAGTGTACCGGCAATGGACATGGACAATTTAACCCGGGCATTTGGCCCCAGCTAGTTTATTACGACTAACCACCGGTATGCGGCCGCAGGCTAAATGAGTAATCAAAATGCGGCCATGAATACCAAAAATGTTGGCCACCCCTGTTTAGCGGCTACAGAGTGTTGTCAGGTATCGTGTACAGCTCATAGTTCAAAATATAACGAAATTGATGATCATGATAATTTTTATTATATTTGTCTTTGTTCAATAAAATATTATTTCTTTGTGGTGACTATAACCGTCATCCATGTAAGAGAGCAAAGCATTGTAATAACGTAGAGTTATCAGATGTGGTTGTTGAACTGCGTTGCCAACTTTTATATCGATATTCATGTCCTGCGGCCCGCGGCCTCTAGGAATTCGGAAAAGTGGCCCGCGACCCATTTTGAGTTGGCGACCCCTGGTCTATTGGATATTCAGACCAACAGCAAACATTTTAAGTGCCTTAAATAGCTGGTTTGCGATACAGCACTTGAAGATTGCTTTCATTGCAACATCCATTGCATGCAGCAATACATTTATTTAAACTTAAACTCTTTTCGGATACCTCTTTCCAAGAGTTATCGGCACACCAAAGGTATTTGAACAGATTCAAAATGTAAACAAACAGGGAAAAGTGTAACGTAACAACAGAGACCAAGATGTTCAATGCACTCAGTTTCAACTGAGCGATTACCTACATTTACTTTCGATTATTACTCATCAGCCCATTAGAAGATGGCTTGAAAGAGCAGCCCACCTACGAGCAACACCCCCTGCCGAGTGGTTCTCTTGCAGGAGCCAGGATGATTAGGTCAACACAGGAAGCTGCAGCACATTATCATTATCCTAAAATTGATAAGGAAGTGAAAATATGGAACATTAAATAGTTGATGATTCTACTGTAAACATTACGAAACCAAAGCTCAGAAGATATCAGTCGCTTGTTAGGTGAAGTCAAAAGAAGAGATCGTGGAACCATCACCATGCATCAGATTACAAAATACAAATTCATCTTGATGTTGTGGATCCCTATTCAAACAGGCGAGTGTTTTACTAATACAATATGAATAATAATATTGGCTGGAATGAAAAGACAACGAAATTTATGGGAACTGTTGGTGTTACTAAATCATTAGGAACTTTGAACATCTCGCGGGATCTTAACAATATCGTCCAACATCACAGTATGAGATGAGATGTTTCGCCAAGAAGGAGGTTCTATATATTCAGAAGATGATTTTGCCTCACATATCCGAATTTTGGTGCATCCAGTATTCACAACCAAGATTCTGACAATAACATGTCAGAATGTTGTAGAATCGGAAACAAAGGCCTTCAAGACTAGACAAGTCACAAGACGGGTAGCAGTGGTGGCTTTGATCTGAGCTCTGTGAACTTGGCTAGACCTCCAACAGATTAAATAGTATTCTAGGCAGAATCGCGGTGTTCATGTTTGCTTTTGTTTCTGCAAGAAAGTTTGCCGACCCCTGATCTACACCATGTATTGGTAATATGATGAATCCCAAATTAATGTAGTCATGTTGATATTTCGAAAATACAAGACACATGTCTGATCTGAAGTCGGACAAGGGTGCCTTACTGCCTTTGGAAATAAACTAGAAATGCTGACTGTTGATGAACGATGAAATTGTTTACAGTAACACAACTCTAATCATAAGACTCTAGAAATGTTACTGATACTGTTGGATATTAATCGATAAATAGATATTAATGCTGCTCATAGTAACCAGAACTCTAAGTTTGTCTATTCATCATCATGTGAAATATGATACGGAAATGAACTTTTTTAAATGATATCACTCAGGACTCACTGCGTCAACTTCGAAGTTCCTAACTACAACATGTAAAGTGCAACAAGAGGGAGGGATGGACTTCCGGACAATAAACGTCACGAAAAAGACTGGAGGAAATTGCAAATTCGACCTAGAAAGTCTTAACCTGGTCGACCTATCCAGAGATGTTATTCTATTCGATACAGCACGGCTGAATTGTAAAGGCGGAGGAACTGTCAAGTTTCCTTACACCTCTCCGAAAAAAAGTTAGTACTCTTCCCTATTGTTCGAAATTACGTGTACGCCGAAAATTCCAGATGTCAATGACTGCAACGTCATCACATCAAGGTCAACTCTCTTTAACCTATCCCATGCTTAAAATAAGATAAGAACTGAACAATAAAGATTCGTTCAAAAATTTTTTTTTAGATTCCAAAGATTCAATAATTATATTGTTAGGTTGCCTAAAAACATGCTGCACACCATATTTGGCTCGATTTCAACCAGTAAAAGCAGACGCAGAGCCAATTGAAAGTTTTGAATCTATTGTTAAAAAATACAAATTTTAAAATGTTACTGTCAACCTCAAAAGTGTTAAGTTGCCTAAAAGAACGACGCATAACAATTTTTGCACACTTCCACCCGGTAGAAGTGAAGTTACTGCAGTTGAAAGTTTTAAATTTGCAAAAATTCCATTGACAGTGGGAAAACCCAGAATAATTATTGGAAAACTCAAGTAACTCCGCTTCTACGGGTCGGATTTGCGTCAAATTTGCTCTTCATCGTTTTCGTAGAAAAACTCAACAATTCCACGAGGTTAACAGTAAATTTTTTTAAATATAGAGTATTTTTATTGTTATAATTAATAATAAATATCAATTGGCTCTGCGTGGGCTTCTACTGGTATGAATTGAACTAAATTTGGTGTGCAGAGTTATTTTAGGCAATGTAACAATTTATTCTGCCAATCCCCGGTAACCGAAAAAAAAAAGTTATTTCTAATGACCATACTAGACAAGGTAGTCAAGCCTCAATCACGACGTCATTCTCAATGGATAATCTGCTTTATAGTTACATAATGACATATTGGACCCAGTTTGCAAACCCCTGATTTAGACCATTGCTTTTCAGCATTTTCGGTTCGAATAACGAACTCTCGAAGTTATTGTGATAAAGTCAAACACCGTGTTCACATGACGGGTAAACTGAGGGAAAAAGTGGCACGACAAATCTTTATGTATATCATGATCTCAATTAAACCGAGAACTGCCAGTAACAGTTCAATTATGGCGCTTGGTAATATAACTTGTCATAAAACAGCATTCAAACAAGACAAAATAGAGGCTATTTGATGACCGTCCTGATGTTGTACATTATCAACAAATATACATCAGTTGAAACCTACATATTGGTGCAGTATTTACGGCCACATAGCACCAACAGGCAGAGTCCTCCTTCAAAGTTAACAGACAATTCGAAAATATGAAAAGATTTCCATAAAAATCAGTTAGTACCAAAACTGTGTCATGACTGTCCGCATTTAATTGCATACAAAGGATAACACTGGCTCATACATATGTGGGATGGATCGGGGCATATATTGTAATTACATTAACAAAGTGTCTTTAATGTTTAAGATTATGAAACAAGGAATTATTGCAACAACACTGTGGGCGAATGTATGGTGTACAGAAGATTCCTCAAGACGTATCCCAGAGAAGATGTATTGGGAGTGGTTCGCGACCAGTTTCCAAATTGTATCAGCTACGTCATCAGGCCGAAATATAAACGGGACATAATCGTAACAAGATCAACTACAGCCTTAACCCTAAGATACAAGCTTTTCAGTATTCCGACAGCAACAACTGCATCTTCTCGAGTTTTCGCATTGGCTGATAACATAGACCATTCTTTGACAACAGGTAAGGATACTATAGAATTGGCAATTTAAAATTAAGACAGGAATGTCAATATTTCAGCATCTCTAATTACGAATCAGGAATTACTAACGTAATTTAGTGAATTGTAGATACAAATTTGCCATAACAATATGGAAGTAGGAATGTAGTACTGTTCAAAGACGATAAGCGATTCACAAAATATCTTCGTTAGTTATAGTTTAACAAACCTTACCACAAACGGATCTCGAAACAGTGACAAACATAGGACAAAGAGAAAAGGGAGTAGACACAACAGCAGTAGCAGATGTGGAAAAAGACACATCTTCTACTTTGACAAGTAATAAACTACAACCTACGTAGAACACAGCAAAAATAACACAGGGCATATAATCAGTATCCCAGACAGTAGCAGTAGACTTTAGATTATCAAGATTCCATGGACATAAGTAGTATTCTGAATATTTCTGATTGTAAAACTTCCATTGGAGCTTGGCTAAAATTCGTAACGTTTCAGGTAAACACAAAAAGTAGATGTATGAGCTGTGCAACCACGCACATACTGTTCCAGTGAATGGTTTATCTTTGTCACAGCTCCAGTTGACGTATCACAAACGAAAAGTGAACCGGTCACAGACGGAAAGCCCACAGAACAGGGAGAAGGCACAAGAGCAGTGCCGGATGAGAAGACAGATATCACTAAAGCAATACAGACAGACGTGCCAAAAGATATTACAGTATCATGTTCGTATTGAATTTCTGCTTTTGATAAGAGTGACTTTGACTGTTTACCATATTTAATTCTTACGGTGGCTCTATTACTCTGTGAAATGTCAGTTTTGACTTCCGTAGGGCTGTAAGTCACATATGTTATGATTGCTTTTCATTCTAACACATCCACTTTCATTAATAGGAAATTAATGGCAAAAAGATGTCATATCGTTAATACCGTGGCATAATACGTTGCAAATTCAATATTGGTCGCATTTGTCATAAATCTGAAATACTGTGTTGCTGGTGACAACCAGAGTGAATTTATAGCTACAGTGCTTAATCCAGGAAATCATTTAAGATCACGAGTCAACATCGAACCAACAACCTGCTACCACTGAAAGTTTGATGTCAAAGTTAACTGGCGGTCAGATCGCTGCTATTGCCGTACCTCCAGCATTAGGAAGTCTTGCGATTATGTGAGTAGCCCGTAATTAAAATATTATCACCTTAAAGAAAACTATGAGTAAATTCTATTTTCATAGAGCAAGTTTGATAATGAGCAAAAGAAGAAATGGGATAATTCATCGTCACGCAAGGATAATGTCTCTCGATAGGAAGGAAGAAACCAAAGTACAGCCCGACCAACAAATTACCTACATGTAGCTGAAAGTTGTGAACTTGGTTGTATAGTGTGAGCAGCTTTACTCATCCTGATGATACTGTAATTATGATGCTGAATGATGACATGGTATTTGGCAATATCAGAATCAACAGAAAAAACTATTTGGCGTTGAAAACTCTATAAAATTTTAGACGGGTAAAATAAGTTGTTAGCATTATTGTATTTGAACAAATGACTGGTGGTAGTTAATGAATATTTCTTTCAAGACTACAGTCATTACAGCATAATTTATTTAACTCAAACAATTGCAGCATGTCTCTTGCCAAGAATTGACAGCACAATGATACTGTATTTCTACAAAGACAAGCCAGCAGGTTGGTTCAAATAGCTTTCCGATTTGATCCAACAATCTATGCATGGCCTAAAAAATGTGATAGCGCCTGATCAAACTATGCCGACCGTCAGGTACTGCGAGCCTAGTTAGATTATGTACAAATTTTCTCCGTTTTTGTCAAGAATTTTTGGGAGAAAATTGTATTGTTGCTTTTGTTGCTTGTCATCAAGCCCGGGTGTTACAAATCTGTTGTCAGACATGCTAAGTCAATCATCTCTTGTTTTTAAGCAACCCTGATATCTCTATCATTGTCAACATATATTTAGTACTTACACACTCAAGTGAATCATTGCTTATAAAAACAGGAGCTTGAACCCCTTCAGTATTTTGTGAGACATGTACAAGACTATTTGATCGTTTACGTTGATATACATTGGCACATCTTATTGGCGTTATCTATTCATAGACAATTATGACCAATAGAACAGGTCAGGAGCAGGTCATTTCAAGTAACAGTTGTTCATAAGTGTATGGCAGTTGCCCTTATTATATTTTGCTTTTGGAGCTTGCCAATTGCGTGGGAATTCTCTCCAGTTTGCGATCTATGAATGTTTGTGTATCATAAAAGCTATCGACAGAAGCAAACACTGCTGTTTAATGGCATGAATAAAAAATATAATGCTTGCTGTGACTGCTATGTGCCTAACATTGTGGATAGTTTTACTCACTGCCAGGTCGACTATTGACAGTGTCCCATTGAAAAATCCACAGAATCAGAATTTGATTGTGGATCAGGCATTTACTGTAGACAGCAGAAATAGAATTGCATCCAGGCAGGCCGAGCAGGAAATAGCAATGTTAAAAGGAATAAAGAAGTAGATATTATACCTTTATGTGTTAAGTTCTCTGATGAGGATGACACTTCCCGTTGACTGATTAGACTAATCAAAGTGAAATGTCTCTGCTCTTATTATAATTCTAATCTATGAAATACTTCTTTGCTATAATTTCAATTCAAATCTAATTTCTGCTTTCCCGGAAAATGCTACATGCGATCTGTATAGTGCAAAACGAGCATGCTGCACAGACATTTGTTATTCCCCTACTTACGAGAACGAGTTCTGGTTTGTTACAAAATGAATTTCATTCAATGTTAAAGTCTTCCGTGAAATTGAGTAATTCTATTTCAAATCTGATTTGGAGAAAATTTGTGTAGTTGAAATTCTAATTCTAATTTAATCTGGAGAAAAACTGCACAGCTATGATTCTATTTTTATCTCATTTGAAATAAACTGTGTAGCTATAATTGTAATTCTAGTCCAATTTGGAGAAGCTGAGTAGCTATAATTTGAACTCTCATCTAATTTGATGAATCTGAAAATTCTCCATTTGTTCAAGTCTGTCACTACAATTAATACTCCATTAAGATCTGAGTGCTCCAATGATCATCTGGAGCGTTAGTAATAATTAGGAATATTTTTTTTACCTAAAAACGAAGGATTTTGACCTAAAAAATCTAAATTTTAATCTTTTTTGACCTTAAAAAACTAAATTTTGACCTAGTGAATGCAAATTTGGTGTTTCCCAAAAAATGTTACAATTGGACTACTTATCCTCATTTCTGGTGTGCACTGTCTGTCCTTACGAAGTAGTTTTCCATGAAAAAACTTTTTTGACTCAAAGTGACAAATCTTTACATGACAAAATATTATTTTAACAAAACCTGGCCCAATGATGAATTCCAGTACATGACGTACTATGGTTAAAATAAATAAAATTTGTTGTAGCACAACAAAAGATACTTCCCTGCATTGTCGGCAGTGATTTCTAGATATCCCTGATTCTCGGGTAAAAAGTGTCTGTCTTTACTAAGTAGCTTGCCAAAGATGGAGATGTGGCGAGTTAGCGTAGTGCAGTGGTTCTTATACTTTTTAGACCGCGACCCAAATCTGACTTTTAGTGGTATCTCGCGACCCAAGCAACACACACCAAAATGAATGCATTTGGGTGCCGACCAATTATATCAATAACNAAGGGTTTGGCCACCCAGCGACGGTCAATTATCGCCACCGAACTTTTTGGCACCGCACTTTGCCCAGCCGTATGTTGGCCCAACGCCATATATTCATGTGTCCAAGCGTGGACGGGTTTTGGCCTCATAAACCGGCAACCGCTCGTTGTACAACTCTACACTAAAGCGTCCCAGGTCTCCGNCGGTGTTTTCCAGAGAAACCAATNTTGAAAAAATCTTATCATGAATTCAAACCAATTTGTTTAATACAANGGTCGGCACATTTTCATGATCAAGTCATGTTGTGGTGGCGACTTCTCCGCGTGTCTCGCTNATTGGCCGTGGTACCAAACTCAGTGACCTCTGATNTGCTCAAANCAACTACAGTAAATCGNGCGAAAAGCGAANATATTTTTGTTGTTGCAATGACCTCAAATANTNTTACATACATATTAAANGACCGCTCTNGNACCNTCGCGACCCAAAATTATACCCTTCGCGACCTATGTTTGGGTCGCGACCCATACTTTAAGAACCACTGNNGTAGTGGGATAATCCACAGCTACAACACCAATGGGTTGTGGGTTCTAGTCCGACCGAGGTCGACTCCAGAATTCCGGCCCAAGTGTTGAAGGTTTCTCTAGGATCCTCCTTGCCATCTCATCCGCGTAAGCGGTGTTTTACAAAAAGCATAGAAGTGAGCCGTGTTACAAGTCCGCAGATACTCGGCGGATACAGATTCGAAAATAAGGAATATTGACCTGGTGTAAATGATCATTGTAGTCGACAAACACCATGAATATACAAACAACAACAAGAAGAATGGAGTAAGAACATTCAACTGTAGCAGCTGTTAGCTGAACACACTGAAGTTGTGCTTGCGTACACTGCTGGTGACACACCCTGTTGCTTCATTCTGACAATGGTGCACATCTCAATTTTTGTAAGAACTATGCATTATGCAATGCCCACGCAGTCTTGCTTCCCTTAGGATATTGCGGTACGTTGAGCATAACACCGTGTCAACCTATTTGTTTCATTTGACCGTTTATGATTCACAATAAGCAGACAATGCGCCGTCTGCAACGGTAATAGGCCTATAGAGTAGGCTACAAGCTGTAAATTGTCAAACGATAAGTTCACCGATTGCGCAAAATATACGATTCAAATGAAATGCAGGTTGCCAAAAATTTTGTCCTTGTAAACAATTTTGACATTTGACATTTTTTGACCTAACGCTAAAATTTTGACCTTATTATGACTTTTTTTGACATATCAAAAAAAATCGCCATAGTGATAATATGACTGGGCCAGGTTTACTGCATACAGTGGAATTGCAAAAATCATTCATGCCAATGTCATGCTCTATTGTGAAGCTGACAGCATCATCGTTAAATAATGATAGAAATTAATTTATCACCAGTACGACATCAGAAAACTCGACACACAGACCCATTATACAATTATTGAACACAAGCTAATAATGACAAGGATAAAAATATACGTCACATTCAAGATAACACACTCTGTTGAGAAACTCACACCTAATTTTGAAAGGTGCTCTACAGCGGGGAGCCAGGATGACTACCACAAGGCAGGAAGCTGCAACAGACCATCATTATCATTAAAATCCCTCCGAAAGTATAACAGGAAGTGAAAAGTTAAAATGTTAAATTGTTGATCGCGCAACCGCAGAAATTACGAAACCATCAGTTGCTCATTGAGCGCAGTCATAAGAGATCGCTGGGCAACGACCATGCATCAGATTGGAAAATATAACGTCGTCTTTCTGCTGTGCATCCTTATTCATACGGGTAAGTTTTATTTTGCTAGCATATTATAAATTGGAATATTTGCTGGGAGCGCTGAGTGATGATACAACAAAATTCATTGGAAAGATAGGCGTCACTCAAGTGTTGAAAACTATGAACACCCTTCAACATCTGGAATTATCCCAAATACGGAAGATTTTGACATAGAAAATGAAACTTTTGACATTATTTGACCTTAAAAACCTTAATTTTGACAAAATTCCGTCCTCACGAATGCAAATTAGGTATTTTGGTTGGAACTGTCTGTTGTTACGAAATAGTTTGGCATGAAAAAACTTTATTTTACAAAATCTGGACCTATGAAAATTTCCAGTAGTTACTAGTAGGTAGAAATAATTAAAATTTGTTGTTATACAACGAAAGATACTTTCCTATATTCTCGGGAAAAGAGTGCCTGTCCTTACTAAGTAGCTTCTCAAAGAATGGAGCATGAACGTTCAACAGCAGCAATCGTTGGCTGACAACACTGGTGACAAAGACAATGTTGTCCACATTAGTGGTTCTCAACCGCCGGTCCGCGGACCGGTGCCGGTCCGCGACGACTTTCCTGCCGGTCCGCCAGGCATTTTACAATTTTATACCTTAAGTTCAAGATGCAATATGTTGAAGGCTTGTCCATTGATGAAATACATAGAACATCAAAATTTAAACTGATAGAGAGCTTCGTGAGGTAACATTGGGTGTGGAAACATTTGACTTGAAGTTCAAGCTGTATCATTTGACGACATGCGAGAGACAAGTACGAGCTGACTCGCTAAAATGCGCAGTTTGCACGATTATTCATTTTCATTCATTTTGTGCAGTAGCCTATAGGCCCTATTGTAGCTGCCGCACCAAAAACCCCCAATTGAAGGGGGCCCAAAGTTAACTTGTGAATGAACATGAAATATAGAGTATTTTGGTTGAAACTTCATCCAACTTCTTTCAATTTTTTTTCAGGCTTTGCCCGATTTTGTGTTATTCAATACCTTGATTGTTGGGTGATCTTCCACCGAGAAATATGCATGATTTATAAGATTAGGCATTTTCGGCATAACCCATTGCCAAGCCACGACGCACGAACACATGATGAAGTTTAGGCTAACAATAGGACTGCGAAAAGTGTGCCAAAAAATTGGCAGCGAGAACACCTTGGCCGAAAAGGACTGCTCTTTGTAGACTGAAAACCTCGATATACATATGTCAAATTGTCCATAGGCACCTAAATGGCAGGAGTCGAATTTTGTGTCCTGGCAATCTGCCACAGGCAGGGCCGTAACAGCACTTCGTCAGCCCCTCCCCCCAAAAACGTTGGTCTTGGGCCCCCACGATGATGAACCGAAGCAGACCTCCCCCCCTCACGCTATCCGATGTTTACCGTGATACTTGTCATCTGCATTGGGCGCCTTTGACTGTGCCAGCTTTTCTCGCATAGACGCGCGAAGCGCGAAAAATTTCTATAATTCATGATTAAATCGGCCAATATGATCGGGAATTGCATATATATTGCTATCAATTTTTATCCTCTCACTGCTCACGTAGTCAGAGTTACAGGTGAGGTGTGTTTGAAAAGGCAGGACCCCTCAATAATAATTGAAACACCTTCGGGCGTATACCCGTTGGCAGGAACAAAACAGCACTTCGTCTGGTCCCCAAAAAAACTTGGGTCTTGGGCTACCATAGGGTGATAAACCTACACCCAATCATGTTGTTCGCTTTTGCCTCGAAATTAGCCGTACTGCATGTGCAGTGAGGCAGCGCGAAGCACGAAAATCTTTGATAAATCATGATAAAATCGGTCAAAAAGATAGGGAATTGCATATCTATTGCTATCAATTTCATGTACTCGCTGCTCATGTAATCAGATTTACCAGTAGAGTTGAGTGAGGTGTCTTGGAAACTGTAGGGCCCTTTGGTATGGCTCCGTAACATGATGCTATTTAATGACCTCCTGTCTGCTGTATCAAAATATATAGAATCCCCCAAACGAAGGCTCCTTAAGTAAAAGACGCACACGATTTCAAATTGGTATTTCTTCACTGGCATATAATTTTTGCCTGCGGGATGGTATTTGTCTTGCGACGTTCAGATTGCCAAGACAGGAATATTCGGCGCCCCAGTCCTTTAGGCGCCTATGGACAATTAAACCTATTTGTATTTTGCATATATAACGAGGTTTTCGGTCAGATAAGGGCGGTCGTTCTCGGCCAAGGTTTTCTCGCTGCCGATCGTCCTGGCCCACTTCTTGGAGTCACACGTCACATGGCCTAAAACATTATATGTCTTGGTAAATCGTGGAGCGGTAATGGCCAATGCCGACACGCCCATTTCTATTAATCTTGCGTATATTTTCTTGGGGGAAGAGTACTCAAAATTCAAGACATTTGGCAACTTGAAATTGCGCGAAATTTTTTTGAAAAAGTTCATGTGCGGCTTTTAGTTTAGTACGCTTGGGCGATTTCAATATCTATTCACTATATAACAGACAGTAGGTCATGAATTGATGACATGCAACGAAGTAATTATTGCTAGAGTCCCGCCCTAATATGATTAATTTGATTACATGCCCTTAATTTTCCAAGACGACACCTCACTCAGCTCTGCCGGAGAATCTGATAATGATGAAAGGACCAAAAAAAATCAATATGTACGCAATTACCAATATTAATTACTGATTCTGTCATGAGTTATAGAAAATTTCCGCGCTTAGCGCCATTAGGCTACGTGAACTCTCAGTCTGCACTGGGAGATTGAATGTGCTCACAAGTACTGGTGAAAGCATCCATCCAACTTTGGGCCCAACCCCAACGTTTTTCGGGGAGCTGACTGACGACATTTCTTTTCGGCACTGGTTTTGTGTATGGCCATTAGCCAGGTATAGCTGTTGCCAAAAGTTTTTGTGTGGCGTATTGTATCAGTAGTAGCCAGAGTATCCAACGTCTGATGGTAGTGCGCAATGAACATTCAGCAAGGTAGCACAACAAGGTGCTTGGTTCGATTCCGAAACCCTTCTGCTCTCGATATTGTGGTCGGTTAAATCCAAGGCATACGGCGCGAAAGACCGTAAACGACTCTCGGCGGTAGCACGTTCATCTGGGAACGGCAATTTTACCTCGACTCAGCAGACTCAGTACCGTAAGATCACATGGATGTCATGATCAAAACCCTAAAAATTTCACTTTTTAGCACCATATACTTGAAAAAAAACGGCTGCATACTTTGTATTTCGGGTTGATTTTAAATTCTGAAACTCCACCGGTCCGCCAAATATTTTTTGAAATTTTACCGGTCCGCGAGGTGAAAAAGGTTGAGAACCACTGGTCTACATCATAATTTTTCATCATGAGCGTCTTGATATACGAACCAATACCAACGCAGTCTCGATTCAATTAGAATTTTGCGGTACGTTGAGCATAACACCATGTCAACCTATTTGTTTCATTTGACCGTTTATGATTCACAATGAGCAGACAATGGGTCGTCTACATCGGTAGGCCTATAAAGAAGGCTACAGGGTGACAAATGTCAAATGATAAGTTCACCGACAGTGCAAACATCGCAATACAAAGGCAATGTAGGTAGCACAATAATTTTGACTTTGTAAACAATTTTGACAGTAACGCTGCAATTTTGACCAAATTTTGACTATATTGATATGCCGCATTAATGATGAGAAATGTTTCAACAAGCAGAAGGCTCGATATATCCTGACCGTCATCTTAATTCTTAATCTTTATGCCGTTAAGTGTTGCATATTTGCACCTTCAAACTATACCTAAATATCAAACAATACCCATTGAAATATATATAATCAAGTGGCTATTATGCCATAAATACCTTGCTTGATACTTGAAAATTTTAACAGAAGTTCGATGTCATAAAGTTGAAATCATTTATTACAGTGAATGAGTCTCTCTTCACTAATTTTACTGCACGATATTGTAATCCTCGCTGCATTAAAAATATATTCTGGGCCCCATGTTCCCAAAATCTGCTTCATGCGAAGTCAATCTTCCATAAATCCTATTGCAATGCATTTCACAGAAGAACAACACTAATTTTGTTGCACGTAGCATCCAGCGCGAAGCTTCTAAAGACAACATGTGCGAATGTCGTAGAATCGGGAACTCAAGACTCCAAGACATTAAATGTCACGAAAAAGAGGGGTACAAGTTGCACCTTTGCACTCAGCTCCTTGAACCTGGCTCAACTATCAAGAGATTTAATTCTATTTGATACGGCACACATGAATTGCCAAGGCGGTGAAGTCAGATTTCCATCAAAAAGTAAGTATATTAGGCCCTAATCGAAAGATAATTGTGAATAAAAACCTTTGTGAAGTACTGATTAGAAGCATTGCCTACTCTTGAAAATTATTTTCTCTGATATTCATGCACGACGTGGAAGTCGGGTATAAATATTGAACCGTAATTTACGAATGACTGACATTCGTCTCGCGTAATATGAGCATACTGATGTCTTGCATAATTTCAAACGGTCCTATTTGTCATGAAGAGCCCATTCACACATTAATTCGTCTATAACTGATACAATGTGGTGAAATTCGCATTATGGGGGTGAAAGCATCTGAGGAGGAGGCGCAGAGCCCGCTGAGAGGATAATCATGTTTGTTGAACTGGGAACATGTTAATTTACCTTACGTTTAATTATTATGATGTGTCCTTATTAGGTCGTGTCATATGCCATGTATAATATGCCTTATAAATCTATAAAAACAAGGATTCTCAAATGGGACTCAACTAGGTGATGTTTTGTAGACAGATTAAAGTACCAAGTTGAATTATGCTTTTGCCGAACACGTGTGTACCTTGAAGTACCCTGTTTGAATGGCGCACGGCCCATGGCTTGGTTTTTTTCTTTAGTGCATAACCAAGTACGTTTGATCCAAGCTCAAGTGGCGTTACAGAAGGAATGAGATCACAAAAATCGCTAAATAATATTCGAATGCTGCGTGCTACCATACCTTATGATTATTTTTGACAAAATATTCAAACAAACATCTTTAACCTCCGGCTCATGATTATTGCTCGATGTAAAATCCGAATTTCATATCTCTTACATATCTATCATGAGTCATAACCTTGCTATACCATCAAACTATGCGTTAGGATTGAAAATATGCTGGTCGTTCTTTTTAATATTTTGTATATGACGATAATGGGGACACAAATTCTTTTACTATCTTTTACTATCTTTTACTAACTAAAAAGTTCGAGCATCATTGCTTTATATGGATATTAATAAGGTGGAGTTGAATAACAGCTGTAACATTACAGTAGTTGTGTGATACAGTATAGGAATTGTAAAAAATCGAATATAAATTATAATCAAAGGTTCTGAACGGCAAAATTACTGCAAATCGGACAGATGCAAGGTATACACAAGGAAGCTAAACACATACACGAAAAATGATGTCCTGCAAACGGTCAGGCATCATTTCCGAACGTGCGCTGACTATGACATCGAGAGGAAAGTGGAAAAAAAAATAAATGTGCAAGAACAAACTACAGCTTTTACGCTAAGATATAAGCTTCTGAATATCACGCTGGCACCGACAGAGATTCCTACGAGTTCAGAGGCCCCACAGGATGGAGACCCTTCCTCTGTAACAGGTAACGGCGATTGAATATTCACAGATTTCCAGTGCATGAAATATTGGGTCGTTCAACAACAACAAAGTCGTGATTGCCAAGATTTTTGCAATAATTTTATATCTAAATTCAAAAATGAAAGTTAGACTCTTGTCCATAATTATAGAAATAAACATC
>ATSW01015692.1:0-13257 GCA_000444245.1 Botryllus schlosseri | reverse complement strand
GAGTATAATATACAATGTATAAGTTATGCGCATAGCGACCTACTTATTATTCTGTAGACCAGACCTATGACGGGAGTTTGCTTGATCTTCGAATGACGCTCGTTGCAAGATAGCTGATTTGACGTGATTCGGGAGGATGTCTGCGTAAAAACAGATCGAGGTAATGAAGTGGTTTATTCGTAATCAAAACAGCATGGCAGATTGCAGCACAGATAAAATCGAGACTGATGGCTATATACTCTGTTCAAGTAAGAAATATCGTAACACACGCCTCTCTGGTTAACGAGGTTAATGCTATGTGCGTTTACAGTATATCTCGCGTTACGTCTACGCCTGTCGTGGCCGTCATTGGTTGCAGGCAATTTTGCGCGATCAGTAAGAATTGGTATCATATTGACATTTTATTCGGTGGTCCTGATATGGGAAATCAAGTGCTTGGCGGGCTAGATTCCTCAATCGATACATTCATATATGTTTTCAACTGCATTATCTTTTTAAAAATGATAACGTTGTTGTGGTTCTCTACCTGTTCTTCAGCGCAATGTCAGAGTTCTATTTATTATGTTATGGCTACTCTCATTTGGGCTATTATCAGCGACCTGAAATTAAGCAAATCAAACACGCAACCACAGAAATTTATTTATTGATTTCCTCATGGTAATTATAGCGAGGCATTTGTCAATACGCAGTTGAGTCTTCTCGGATGCCCGGCGTTTCGTTGCTCATTCTCCTTCAACAAGTTGAACTGGATCATCCATTGCGACGTGTCAATAGATTCCATTTCTTCGATCTGCTTATCAGACACACGGACGAGATGGGGGGTATGATGTTCCCAAACGTCTCCTATCCTCTTTATTTTTCTGGTACCCATGACATCCTTCAACTCGTCACCATCAAGCAGAAATTCGTCCCCTGTCCGGGGAAGGTTCTTTGCATCGAGATACCGAGCCACTGACAATATAATTTCATTGTCAGACATAATCCTTTTACCAAGACCAGTCGATCGAAACATCTTATATAGTTTGTCAGCAAGAAGATATTTATCTTGATGCTTGCTGCTCTCCTCTGCCTCTACGAGTTCTTTGTAAACATGCCATTCATACATCAAAATTGATGGCACACACTTCGAAACAACATGATGAGTTTTCAGCAACTCATAAATGCTTTTAATCCGCTTGTTCACTTGATCGCCATGATGACGAATATCTTTAAGAATCACATGCAACTCATGATCACTATTATAATCAGACATCTCAGGCGTAAATTCCTTGTCCGATTGAGTAGCTGTCTTGCTCATGGCTCCGTCAATAACATACACCGTCAATAGCATCCATTCGATGAATGATATCTATTTGGGCGTCCCAGTCAGCTGTATTTTCGCGGCGAAGTGCAATAGCATGGAACGGGTGTATCAATATAAATAATTATCAGATTGTGTTTTCATCAAATCAAGACACACACAATGTACAATGCGATACACAATTCAATGAAATTTACTGAGAGGTACATCCAAATTTTGCCAGATGAAATTGGCAAGGCTAAGACATTTTATGATGGACCAGATAAGTATGAATGCGGTTCAATATTTATTGTTTGCGAAAATGAGAATGGGCCTATATTTTGTAAAGTCGAATACATTTTGATTATTGACAAGCAATGTAAAATCCTGGGTGAATTAATTGAATCGTTAACATTTAATCGTCATCTGCACTGTTACTGTATACGTGAGACTGGTAACTTTTATGCTTTTTCACCGAAGGATTTGATCTACAAGAGACCTTTTGATGCATATACAATGAATGGGTCAAAATATATAAGACTTCATCATCGCGTATGCCTGTCGGACCACAGCCATGTATGACCGTTTGCTAATATATTATGTTTATTCAGATAGCAATGAAATTGTCTGCTACACTACTTCATTATTGTAGGCCTATTTTTGTCGACAATGCCTCTGACATAGTAGAGAGAGTTCTTGAAATATTTGGAGATGTGCTGTGTGATCAAGATGAGCTTCACATCAAGTATTTGGACGAAGAATTAAACGCCTATATTGATCTGCAGTATGCAGACGTTGAACACAAAGGCAAACTGTGTTCTATCCTTACTAACTTGCTAAGGATACAGACAAGTGAATACACGCGTCTTTTACATCCAAGATATTGCTATTTACAGAATACGTGCAGTCGTGCATACATCAGTATCGCATCAGCTCGACTCCCAGACAGTCACATGTGCACTGCCCAGGTGACACACTAACTAGATCTGTCATGCAATGAACGTACGTAGAGTCACTACACAACAACTCCTCCTCCCCTTAATGGATGAGAGACACACAACAACAACAGAGAGAATAATGAAACAAACACACAAGCAAGCATTTACAAGGCAAAAAAAACGGTCACTGGTGACAAACTAATCCGACAAGAAAAAGTCCAACACGAGATTTAGTCACCCGACAAAAATCAGAGATTCAGTCTTTCAGGAGGTTTACAGATCCTGCCCGATCTGGTAACTGTGGAACTCCCACCAGAAGATGAAGGAGGTCCTCGTACATCGTCATTCATCATTTCAATCTCACGATCAGAGGTAGGAACAGGAACTTGTCTCTCCTCGCTCGAACCGCTGGACTCCAATGGAGTAGACTCGTAACTTCTCTCTGCATTTTCCACTACCGGTTCTGGAATGTTGTCCATTTCAATTTCGTCACGAACAACCTGTTCTTCTTCGACTGTATAGCGAGGTCGAATATGATCCAAATGTCGTCTGAAAAATCTTCCATCTTTCAGTTTAATCCTGCAACATTGACCTTCACATGCCATAACTGTACCAGGCAGCCATTTGTACTGAGAGCTAACAATCTCAGTAAGGTAAACAGGATCTCCAACTTTGAAAACCCGACTTTCTCTCGGTTTAAATATTGTACTTGGTTTCGAGAACCGAGATGAGGAGACCGCCAAGTCCAGGTGAGTCCTGATTTTTCGACGATACATCATTTCCGACGGCGTTTGACCCGTAAAACTGTGAGGTGTATTCCGATAACGGAAAAGCCAACGGTGCAAGCGCACTTGCAACGGCGCTGCTTTTTGCTTCTTCAAACCAAGTTTACACTGTTTTACCATGGACTCTGCCTGACCGTTAGAAGCAGGGTGCCTGGGAGGTGAAAACAGATGCTTTACCCCATTCAGCTTCATGAACTCCGCAAATTCAGATCCAGCAAAACAGCCTGCGTTATCCGTAACGCATACTTTAGGTAGACCAAATGCCGCAAAACCACCTCGCAGACTGTTCATAGTCTCTTCTGCGGTAACACCATTCGTTGTATAAACTTCCGGCCATTTGCTGTATGCATCCACTGCTATCAACAGCATTTTCCCATCTACAGGACCACAATAATCCAAATGAATTCTTTCCCAAACAGCATCAGGGTATGACCATGAGCTCATAGGAACCTTGGCAGCTTGCGGTTTCAGCTGTTGACACTGGTTGCAGCTTTTCACAAAATCTTCAATATCTGCATCTAATCCAGGCCACCACACGTAACTGCGTGCAATCTTCTTCATAGCACAAATTCCAGGATGACCATCATGCATCAGAATCAACATCTCATTTCTGCATCGAGAAGGAACAACGACTCTGCCTCCCCAAAACAGACATCCCTCATGAACACTGAGTTCTGCTTCCTTATTTCTGTACGGATGCAACTCAAATTCCAAGTCTGACGCTTTTGGCCAGCCTCTCTGGCTGTAAGACACCGCTGCTGACAACACTGGATCCTTCATCGTACAGGATCGCAAGGTTTCCGCCTTGATCAACTGAGCATCCATAGTTGACAACAACTTCACGACTTCTCCACATGGCTCTATCTTCCCATTCACCGGCAGCGGCAGTCTACTCAACGCATCGCTGTTGGCTTGCTGGACTCCTGGCTTATAAACCAACTTGTACTCGTGCCCATCAAGTAGAACTTTCCATCGTATCAAACGAGGAGATGCGTTATCAGGAAGAGGTTTTTTCTTGCCCAGCAAACCCAAAAGAGGTTTGTGATCAGTCACGAGGGCAAACGATCTTCCGTAAAGGAATAAATGAAACTTTTTCACGGCAAAAACCAAAGCCAACGCTTCCCGGTCCAACTGACTATAATTGCGTTCCGCCTTTGTCAAAGAACGTGAGCCATACGCAACGGGCCTTTCTTCTGCACCATCAGTAACGATCGACAAAACCGCGCCAACCCCATACGGCGAAGCATCTGCGGAAACGATAACTGCGGCACTCATATCAAAATGAGCGAGGACTGGCGCTCGACACAAGCACTTCTTTGTAGAAGCAAAAGCGTCTCTTTCTTCCTTGCCCCAAGTCCATTTAACATCACCACGTAACANCTTGTATAATGGTGCGGCAATCGTCGAAAGGTTGTTGATGAACTTTCCANAANAATTCAGCATTCCCAGATAGGATCGTACTTGTGCAACATTTTCAGGTTCTGGCGCCTGAAGTACTGCTTTCAAGTTATCCTCGGTCGGACTNACTCNATCTTTGCTAATNCTGTAGCCCAGATACTTNATCTCNGGAGCCATCCATTTACACTTCTCTGTGTTGATCTTCAAGCCTTCATCTTCCAATCGTCTGAATACTTCTTCCAAATTCGCCATGTGCTCAGCATCGTCTTTTCCTGTGACTCCAATATCATCCAGAAAAACTCCCACATGGGGTAATCCACTCAGCAGTGTTTCCAAATACCGCTGAAATATCGCTGGAGCACTGGATATTCCGTATACCAGACGATTTGTTGAAAACAACCCCTTAGCAGTATTGATCACGGTGTACTTCTGACTCTCTTCTGCCAAGGGTAACTGAAGATAAGCTTCCTTCAAGTCAATAACAGAGAATTTCTGTCCACCAGCAAATGTCGTAAGCAGTTCATCCACTTTCGGTAGCGGATACTGTTCNAGTTTACTTGCTTTGTTCACTGTAAGATCATAACTCCCACACAAGCGCACTGACTTTCCATCAGACTTCACAACTGTAACCACTGGCGCAGCCCAATCNGCAGTTTTCACTGNTNTCAGNACTCCCATCTTGACCTGTCGGTCAATCTCCGCATNATATGCAGCCTTCAAAGCCAACGGTACAGGACGAGCTTTGAAAAANTTCNGAGATACTGATTCACTAACCTNCAGCTTAGCTGTCGTCTTAGCACAGCCTAAACCAGGAGTTGATATGCCAGGGTATTTCTTCAGCAGCTGCTGTACATCCATATCAGNCTTTNCAGCCTGTACATCGACTTTGTCAATCGATATCCAACTNGGTTTGATGCTTCTTATCCAATTCCTACCCAACAANGGTCGTTCAGACAAATTGGGCATGTCGACAACGATCAATGGCAAATATCCAGCAAAGTTTCCATATCTTACNAACACATCCATATATCCAGCGACCTTCAGTGGTTGCCGCGTGTAAGTATANAGCTTCCTTGGTAACGCCTTCAGTTGGGCATCGGGCCACAACTCTCTGAAGACATGCTGTGGATACACTGTGAGAGCAGCACCACAATCCAATTCAAGCTCTTGCTGNTTATTGTCNTACTTCCAGACTAAATGAAGTAGGGCTTTGTATCTCCCAAGTCCAAATCAGCAGAATCTGCATTTTCTTCTTTGCCAATAGAATTCAGGAAGTCACCGTCATCGTACTCTTCCAAGNCTTCANTCCTNGTTTCTTCCGCGCTAAGCGTTTTCACTNTATTCTGGCTGCTTGAGCCAGCCGTTTCTCGATAAGATTGATTCGAATCTTTCGAACGACAAGCCTTCTCACTGTGCCCTCGTCTTCCGCAAAACGAACAGTCTTTTTCTTTGAACGGGCACGCCCNAGCAAAATGTTTTGTACTGCGACATCGGAAACAGGCGTGAGCGTAATTTCTCTGCTTGTTCATACTTTCGCCATCGGATGGCACTGCTTGACGTTGTGCATTTACCTGCATCTGTGCGTCAGGCACTTCTTGGTGGTGGTTTTCAATCTGCCTCGATTGATGCCTTGATTGTTCCAGACTTTGTGCANAGTCGTACAATTGCTGCAAAGACATGTCACGTCGCAGTGCCTTCTCTCTAACACGAGAATCGCAACCACAAGAGACTATCTGCTGCACAATCTCTTCATCGGTATTGTGAAACTGACATGTTGCAGCTAATTTCCTCAGTCTCGTAATGTACGATTGAATGGGCTCACCAGCATTTTGTCTTGTTTGCCGGAAGAGGTCTCTTTCAAANATTTTATTCCGCTTCGGGATAAAATAGTTCGTAAGCTGCTTCTTAGTCTTCACATACGCATCCTCATCCCCCTCAATGTCAGGCAAGGNCTTAAGAATGTCATACACGTCTTCGCCGGCCTCATGTAGCAGTTTTGCACGTTTCTTGCCAGGGTCTGTAATACCCTCTGCCACCATCCAAATCTCAAATCTATCAATCCAGCTCGGCCATCCNGCAGCTTTATTCGTATTGAAGTAAGACAAACCTTTACCCGTTGAAGCCATTGTTCCNCTGTTCTTCAGCAATTCTTCTTCNGCCAAAATCGTAATCCAACTGACTTGGCAAGTTTAATCCTCGTCGCCAATTGTTCTATCCTTACTAACTTGCTAAGGATACAGACAAGTGAATACACGCGTCTTTTACATCCAAGATATTGCTATTTACAGAATACGTGCAGTCGTGCATACATCAGTATCGCATCAGCTCGACTCCCAGACAGTCACATGTGCACTGCCCAGGTGACACACTAACTAGATCTGTCATGCAATGAACGTACGTAGAGTCACTACACAACACACTGTACATTGAGATTCTAGCAAAACCGGAATCGACTGGAGGTAAACCAACAACGCATTTCTATTATATTGTAATGAAACTGTTAGGTTGTCTATAGCAGGGGTTCTCAACCTTGCGGGCGTGAATCATCTGAATGGGGGCGCGACGAAGCGGTCACCTGAAAGAAAATTTGAAGAGCTTCTTGGAGGTATAGAACTTCAATATACAATTAAATAGTATATTCATATTGAAATGAACCCGAATATTTTCGGCTGACACTCGTCAGGGGTAATCGTCAGCAACTAGTAGAGAAAATTGGAAATTGATTGGTCAAAAATTGGAAAATGATCTCTGGCCCGTAAGTCTTCAGCCGATAACAGCAGATCTTTTGCTGGCTCAACACTTTGGTGCAAGCTCTACCTATCGCAGATATATACATTTGGTCCCTGTGATCCATCAGTACCACATCTCTCCTATAGCTGATATGTAGCGACAAAAGGCCCACTGGCTGAGGGGGGTCTGGGGTTTCGAGGTCGAGCTTTTTTTATTAGTCAAGTCGCCAATGATCCCCGTTTGTATACCCATTCTTCGGTCCCCAATATTTATAACGCTCAATGTGCTATTATTTCATTACAGATTGTTTGGGCGAGAAAAAAGGAGACTCGGGAGTTGGTGATTTGACATGGGAAATCAGTGATAACCAGAATGAGACATTTGCTTTGGCAACAGATATCAGCAGTGTTGTTTCTGCCCGTGACGATGGACATCATCGTTCTGGTCTGTTTATATTTGATTTGGTAACTAGAGTGAAACCATAACACTGCTGTCAGATGATTATACATAAAATCGTGGCACGTCAAAGGTCCAATAGCTGCAATATTATAACCCGGCAGTATTACGATGTCATGATGCATCGTCTCGCATGATGTCTGCAACTCATTATTTTACCAAATTATATGCCCGGCACGAAAACAATTTTATTCAAATATTTGAAAATGAGATTTGTTCGTGTCAAGCATGAATAGTACAATAGTAAATTACATTTCCACGATGTTTGTGGAATGTCTGTTTGCAAGGTCCTGTCAAACAATGCCTACTTGGGAATTATACATTGAATATCCCTATTATTGATGCTGCGGCCCGCGGCGTCATCAAAAACTAGGAAATTGGCCCGCGAGCACATTTGAGTGAGACCTCTGCCATAGGTGCTGAACTAAGGTATGTGTGTCAAGGCTTGAGTTGTAAAAGACGAGAAAGGTTTGAAAAACCTGAAATCGGTGCCATTATAAAACAGATTTCGTAACAACGGCATTTTGCATCGCGCAAATCATGGCCGAGGTTACGTAATACGCGTTGATAAGTGGTGTATTTAATTGTTCGCGAGCGATCAGGTGCTCGTTAGTTGACAGCACTTATGGACTCGTTGACAAGCTCATCATACGTGCAAGTTCGCTAACACGAGGAGATTGTATAATCGGCATTTACGCATGTACTTTACGTTCTGTTATCTCATTACAGATTGTTCAGGCGAGAAAAAAGGTGACTCGGGAGTTGGGGATTTGCCAGGGGAAATCAGCGATAACCAGAATGAGACATTTGCAACAGCGATAACCAGAATGAGACATTTGCAACAAATATCAGCAGCGGAGTTCCTGCCAGTGACGGTGGAGATTATCGTTCTGGTCTGTATATATTTGGTTTGGTAACTAGAGTGAAACCATAACACTGCTGTCAGATGATCTTGACATTTGGTGCCATGCGGGAAGTATTTCTTACTATCGTATCTCATCATTTGTTGGAAATTTGCTGGATTAGACATGGATTTTTAATCTACTCAGAATTGCGTCGCGGGCTGTATGTTTGACACCCCTGGGTTACACGATTACTAATCACAACTGCACCATATCTGCCTGCAATGCCATTTAATTAACCTCCATATATCGTATAAGGCTCAATGTACTGTTATCTCATTACAGATTGTTCAGGCGAGAAAAAGGGTGATTCAGATGACTTGGGGGTTGGCGATTTGCTATGGGAAATCAGCGATAACCAGAATGAAGCATTTGATTCGTCAACAGATATCAGCATCGTCGTTTCTACCCGTGATGATGGACATCATCGTTCTGGTCTGTATATATTTGACTGACCGGCATGGGAAACTTGCCAGGGTCGGTGTTTGAAAACCACTGATTTTGATTATTATTTGTTGGATTCCTTTTTAAGATGAAATGAAGTCATCAAATGGTGCTACCAGATGCAGCACCCCGCTCATAAAACCTTTTCGCAAAATACCTGATGCGGGACTTGGATGGCCGACCGAAGAATATATATGTGCTTTGCCCAAAAACCTCGAGCAGGAGCTGGAACCCTATCAAGGGAAGAATGTGACTTCTATTCCTGAAAAACTCAGACGCGATATTGTGTCTGCGCTTTTTTGGGACATGGTCAAATATACAAGGTATTACCAAAAAAGATTTTATGGAAATAAATTGTTTACTACCACTATTAATATATATTATTTGATATTGAAACAGGTACCCGGAACCCGAACAATATAAAAACGCCTGCAAAACTTTGGTCAACATGTACCCGGTTTTAAAGGATAGACTAATATTTGGAAACGGATCTGAATATGTAAGTTGTTTTTCTATGAACGAGATTTATAATTTTTTCTCAATACGATGTGTTTCAGGGTTATTGGAAAAGTCGGATAATAACAAAATTCAAAGATTATCGTCGCAGACTTGAGCATGATGCCGAGNTTTTGGCTAANAAGCGCAAATTTGGTAGAAAGNGGGAGGCCGTCAGTAGAAATGATGACGAAGAGACTATTNCTAGATGTAAAGCTCCGCGCATTAATATCAGTGTAAGTGTGAATATTATCAAAATTCATATTCGCTNNATATTTCAAAATTTGACTACTTTGCAGANGGATTTGAGTTCTTACGCAAACACTGAAGACGAGTATGCCGTGATTTCCCATCAAAAAGCCATGAAAGAACAATTTCGTAAAAAGCATCCTGATGTTACAGTAATGGTGAAGAGGATGAAGTTGACGTTTCAATTGCGACGAAACGATATCGAGGGTGGTATGGAGACAAAGGAGGTGCTCGAAAAATATCCTATCTTGCAACACGCTACCTGGGTATGCGACATATAGCATCATAATCTCAGATCTGATGACACATCTAATGACATAACTTTTTCCAGGTCCTCGCAGAATTCAAACTAATTTTCCACACTTCTGGATGTCAGGATGATCTCTGTGAAGTCGATCTAACAAAAAGAATTTTGGACAAAGCGTACAGCTCCGCTCAATATACCATCAGCTCGAAGAATGTCCCAGAAGTCATTCAAAAGTTATCCAGTACGTCATGCTATTACTCACTTACAATATATAGCTGTTGGTTTTCAGGAACTGTGACCTCTTCAACAGCTGTACCAAGTTTTATTATTTTCCAAAATCCGTATGGTTTGCTCCGTATTGATTGGTCATCAAAATCAGATGCTCCCCGTAGTACCCGACTCCCGACTTAATTATTGTATTTTTTTTACAGAATCTCAGAATCTAGATTGGATGGTCGCAGTACCCGCCGTTTTTCACGAAAAGTATGAGCACTTCCTATTGATTGATCAGGTGCGAAGTTCATTAATGTTATTAGCATTTGAATGCATTATCAACTAACTCCTATGTAAATTACGCACCATTGGTATTTTATTGCCACAACTAACATAATTTGTTCAATGTTGGTGATAAAAAAGATTGTAACTGTCACCTGGCTGTATAATCTGCTTCGTTTATTTCAGCGATTTCCAAACTATGTGTCGCGGATTTTGAACAAAAATATTGTATAATATTGAATACAAGCCAAATGTCAAGCCAACTTGACTTGAATTCTGACTTGACTCGAGTCACTTGAGACGTAATCATTAGGGCTGGGCAAAATCGAGTACCTGAGTGATTCGATTCTGAATCACGAAATACGCTTCAAGTCGAGTCGAGAAATCGAGTATCATCCATTATGACGTCATAACATAATGTAACACGTCAAAGTTCATCAAATATCTACCGTTTTATGCCACCGCAAAAAATAAAATGCCTGTTATGCATCTCATAAATGATACTTTGGTATTTTTCGAACGAGATCGATTTCATTCCACTTGGTGACAATGTTGTGGGATAATCATGCTTTCAAAAATGTGCTGCGTCCAGTTACCTACGTAGCTTTGTACTATATTTGTCGTATGGTGCGATACCGTCAACCAAGGTTTCAAGGTTCAATAGTGAAAATTAGTATCGAAAGTATAATTCTCGTTGATAAATTAACTTCCAGTTGCGAGGTGCGTAAAATTTCAGTACTCGAAAAAATCGTCTTTTACTGCTCGACTCGAATCATTAAAATTAATACTCGATTCAGATTCGAGTACTCGAATCATTGTGCCCAGCCCTAGTAATCATACATCTTACTTCGAAAAGGCAACTTGACTTGAATTCTGACATGACTCGTGACTTGACTTGACTCAAGTCACTTGAGACGTAATCAATAATCATACACTCGAATCATTAAAATTAATACTCGATTCAGATTCGAGTACTCGAATCATTGTGCCCAGCCCTAGTAATCATACATCTTACTTCGAAAAGGCAACTTGACTTGAATTCTGACTTGACTCTAGTCGAAATGACTCGTCACTCGAAGGTAGTGGCTTGATCCCAACACTGCTGATTACTAAAAGTCTGTGCCTGTGTGGTGTGCTGTGTAGTGCCTGTGTGGTGTGCTGTGTAGATTTGTCCTAATTCTTTTTTGATATAATAACAGACACCCAAACACGGAAATGAATACCCTGTCATTTGTTTTGATACGACGAATGAAGAGTGGACAGTCGGCTTTGAAGGGCAACGCGTGACACAAATACGCAGCTTTCATCAGGCATTGGCGGTGATGATATCAATTCATTGGGTCTTCAACATGAAATTTTCACCCAAGATTAAAATATCTCTCACTTTCATGTCAATTTTTCTCGCTCGCGTGCCTAATTTAAAGGCCAGTGGTGCTGTTCGCACCAAACTTCGCGAGATTAGTGACTAATTTGCAAAAGAGTTGCCTGAAATAATGACGATGTTTAGTAATTTATGTCAACATGCGAGGCATAATGAACACTTCAATAAACATCGCAAAAACCGATATGGTATATAAGAGTGCAGCAGGAATAGGCGTTTGACAAAGATATGGGTTGGTATTGGTAACCGGAGATTGAGCGTTTGATGAAGATATTCGAGCAGGATATAGGTTGTTATGCCTTGGTTTGACTTTTGTAAAGTATATCCCAAGGTTGATATATCCGGATAGGTAAGGGTTATATCCGGATAGGGGTGGCGTAGTGGCGTGGATAGACCAGTCCACCCTACCCTTCTGATCATGGGGTGTCATTTTGAACCACCTCTAGGGGTAGGCCCAGTTTTTACAGTGTATTAGTTGTCGTGAATCTGTGAAGAAAGCCTCTTTCGAGATTGAAAATATCTGGATGGTGAGTTACATTTCGTATCGGTACTATTGTAGTAAAGAACATTTGTTCCGTTGCGTTTCCAGTACAGATCCGATTCCTGTTACTCAGTGTCGCAGCTGTACTGAACAGAATTATATGTAGCAAGTTGGAATTTTAAACGTACCGGTAGTGACGATACATTGAATTCACATAAATTGTTGTATCACCAGTACCGATACCAATCTCCAACCCAGCAAACACATAATTGCCTGGGGCTATCCAAGCAGTGTCCCAGTGTCCGGTTGGACAGACGTGGGCTAATACTTGGCTATCCACGTTGGAAAATGTCCGGTTCGGATATCCTAGGACATGCATACAGAAAATCATTTCGGATAGTCCACTAAAAGTCCCAATTCAATTTCCAATGGATATCATAATCTGACAGTGTGCGGATATTTCCATGTTGTATCAGCTAAAAAGTCAACCAGTCAAGTTCTTGCTGATAAGGGCACATATTTCATCCTTTCAAAATGTTTCAAGAGTACAGTTCGAAAGAAAATCGCACGTTTACACACCGATATTCGGGATAGTCCACTGAAAGCGCGAATCAGAATTCCAATGGATATCATATTCGGACAGTGTGAGGATAACTCCATTTTGTTTCAGCTATAAAGTGAACCTCTCATTAACCCTCCTCCCGCGGTCGGCCTCAGGACCGAATTTTAATGCATTTAGAAAAAGATTCATAAAATCCGAACCACGGGACTTGAACCGACGCCTAATATATCGCTGTAATCAGGAAACAGGCGCCTAACCAACTGAGCTACTCTGAAAGCGAGAGAGTAACAGGTGATGCCCCTGTACCGCGAAGTGTTCTCAACTTTTTGAAAATAAAAGAGAATTCGACTTTTGAATTTGCTGCTACTGAGACACGGAGCTGCTCGGGATAGAGTCATCGCCTGACTGATTTCAC
>ATSW01015690.1:0-14817 GCA_000444245.1 Botryllus schlosseri | reverse complement strand
TTGGATTTATGCGCGGACTGATAATAATATTCTACATGCGACTGACTTCGTATTCAAGATAATCATGATTATCTTTTGATTGAAACATCTCAGGATTTAGGATATAGATAAGGAATTTCAATGTTGAAAGTAGGCTGCTATACAGGAAAGATATTTTGAATTTATTTTTCATAAGAAAAAAGTTGGATTTGTAATTGAAGTACAGATTTGGATTTATGCGCGGACTGGCCTTATTTTGCATGTCGCGACTGACCTTATTTTGCATGTGACTGACCTTATTTTGCATGTTGCCACTGACCTTATTTTGCATGTTTTTGACCTTATTTTGCATGTCATCGCACCAACCCTGTAGACCCTAGTTACTTGACTTACTTCCCATTCTCAATATCTTTCTAACCGTATTTTGTCGCTACTGTTTGCTGAATATAGGTTGATTGATTCGATTCGAAATAATGTGAACCGTGGACTCTCGTCAACAATAATTCAGTTCATTTCATTAAGAATTTTTATCATTTCAAAACCTCACAAGGCTGCAATACAGTGAAAAGATAGCAAATATGACTAAATAGGGCCTACTTGAGTCGTTTCGACTCCAATCTTTTCATTTTATTGCAATCTTGTGGTGTTTTGAGTTGACCAAGTTATTAATAAACTATAAATGGAACTGAACCTGGCGTATTATATAGGGTTACCATAAGTCCTCTTATAAGAGGATTTGTCCACTTTTTTTACTTCTTTGAAAATGTCCTCGGAGGACGCCCTTGCCCTTTTTTTTTCAGTCAACCGATCACAAAGTGGGAAAAATATACAGTATTTGAGAATTCTTCTCCGGTTTTGCAAGTCTCAAAATTCTGAAAAAGTGTCCTCTTTTTAGATTTCCAAAATATGGTTGGAAAGTCTGCCACGCAGGCAATTCCTAAGAAAGGATGCCATGTTTTGTCACTATGTCAATGATTTCTGATGTGTACAGGTAGGCCTACACTACAAAAATATGAGGCAAGTTTGGTTCCAAAAGTCAAATTTAAGACATGAGGATGAATTTGTCTCATTTTCAGCAATTTCAGTCCTGCTGATGAAGTGAGGTCTTGAAATTGAGACTGATTCAGCTTTTCAAGACCATACAAAATCGTCATGATCATTCGGTCTTCAAAATCAGACCANTAAAACACATCTTANAAGACGTACCGGTATTGTGCTTATTGAGACATTCTTTGATTCATCCGTTTCTGTGGTCTTGTTTTCAAGACAAATTTCGCTAATCAAGAAATAACATGGTTCTTGGTCTTAAAAATGAGACCGGAAAGTTGAGATGGGCCAAGAGGATAAAATTAGACAAGTTTGATCTTAATGTCTCCAATTGATTTTTAGCAGAAAAGTCTTCAAGACCAACTAGTCTTACCATGTTCTTTCTGTATCAAAAGTAAGACCCAAATTGATCGATAATAGAAGCAGTGCTTTGGGGGCATCCTTTCTAGTGTTAGGTTCCTAGTGAAGGAGGAGATTGAAAGAGACCATGGGAAANTACTGCGACTTCATAGACACAGCTAGCTTATTGAGATAATTTTTGATGCTTCAGTTTTTTTAGTCTTGTTTTTAAGACAAATTTTGCAGTTTTTTTGCGTTGTTCTGTTAATATTACATGTTGAGTGGTAACTGGCATGTACCTTAATAACGTTATCTAGTGAATGTCTCGTAAACTCCTTAGTACACTATCATCCCAACACTGCAAATTCAGGTCTCTCTCATGCTTCCCCTTCACTCAGAACCTAACACTGAAAAGGATGCCCTCAAAGCACTGATACTATTTTCGATCAATTTGGGTCTGACTTTTAAGACTGAAAGTACTTGGTAAGACTAATTGGTCTTTTAAACTTGTTTGCTAAAAATCGATTTGAGACAGAAAGTACTTGGTAAGACTAATTGGTCTTTAGGACTTTTTCTGCTAAAAAATTGATTCGAGACATTAAGACCAAATTTGTCTAATTTACCATAGTTTTCTGTGAAAACTCGTTTTGATGTAATTGTAACTAATTTGGAAAAGTATTCAAACTTTTCTGTTTCTTATACCAGGACCAGGTACTGATAGGTATCCTAATTTGTAAATCATGGGCGACAAAGCAAAACTTTTNGAGCCATATCGGGCTCTTGGGCTGTACTCCTCACACATTCCGCACTGCACTCGTTATCATCAAAAGCATCAAGAACATTACGTGTTTGTTGCCGTGGGAAAGGTTTTCCATACTTACAATTGCTCAAAACTGAAACTCACCCAAGTCAGCAATGCTCATCCGGAGGATATTTCATGCATTGCCGCCGATCGATTTTTGGTCTATACTGGCTGTGGGAATACAGTACGGGCTTTTCAGCATAACAGACAAGTCAAGTACACATACGAAGGGCACAAGGATGAAGTTCATTTGATCCTACCGTTTTCTGAACATCTGATAACGGTTGATATATCCGGTGCGGTTAAGATCTGGCATATCAATTCTCAAGAACTGTATCTTGATATGGAATTCGACAATAAATCCTTTCAAATTACATCCATTCTTCATCCTTCCACGTATGTAAACAAAATTCTGTTTGGTTCGTCCCAAGGCACCTTACAATTGTGGAATATCAGAAAGAATGTGATGTTGTACACGTTTAAGGACGTGACAGACACGTCGTCGGTAGTCTGCATGGCACAATCGCCTGCAGTGGATGTCATTGCAATTGGAAGGTCAAGCGGAAGTGTAGTCATTGTAAATATCAAATTGGATCGAGAAATCATGCGCTTTGTGCAAAATGAAGATCCGATTGTCGGGATTGCTTTTCGGTTGGATGGGCCTCCTACGATGGTGACAGGTGGCGAGATAAAAATCTCAGTTTGGGATTTAGAAGAAAAACGTTTGCTTTCCGTTATGGAGCGCGTGCACAGCGATAAAATCGCCGGAATGACATTTTTACCTGGTCAGCCTGCGCTTCTCACAAATTCTGCGGATAATAGCGTGAAAATGTGGGCTTTCGATCAGAGTGATGGCTCCGGACGGTTACTGAGATACCGGGCCGGCCACAGTCTGCCGCCGACTAAAATCCGGTTTCACGACGAAACTAACATCATATCAGTCGCGTATGATTCGACAATGAGAATATTCTCACTCGAAAACGAACATCTAGTCAAAAGCATGGGGCAGGCATCCACGAATCGTGCCATGGCTCGTAGAGCCGCCGCACATTTAGACAAACGCAAACTACCGCCTATCGTAGATTTTTCGTCATCAACAGCCAGACAAAGAGAATGGGACAACATCATCGCGTTTCACCATAAGACCGCGATCGCAACAACTTGGAACTTCCACCGTTGCAAAATGGGAACATACAAGTTACTTCACGAGCGATTCAGGAATTTGCGCACGACTGCCAAAGACAAAAACAAAGAAAAAAAAGTCGGTGTTTATGTGACCGCCGTTACTTCGACACAGTGCGGAAATTTTTGCATTGTCGGCTACAACACGGGCCATGTAGACATTTTTAATATGCAATCTGGGTTACATCGCGGCACCTTTGTTGACGCCGATTTGACTAGTGCACACACCCGGCAAATCTGTGGGATCGCTGTCAATCTACTCAACCAAGTTGTGGTGACTGCGGGAAGCGATAATTCCCTGAAATTCTGGAGGTTCAAGACCAAGAAACTAATAGAAAAGATTGAAATTGAGTCGAAACCTTCGATGCTGAGTCTTCAAGGCGAGAACTCGCTGGTGGCAGTTGCTCTTGATGATTTCTCTANTCTCGTGTACGATTTGGATACAAGGAATTTGGCGCGTCGTCTGACCGGCTTTCGAGGCAACATCACCGACATGACATGGAGTGCAGACGGCCGCTGGCTTGTGGCGGCTTCCATGGACTGCACGATCAGAACGTTCGAGTTATCGTCGTCCTTGATCGATTGTTTTCTAGTCGACACGCCTGCGGTCACTGTAGCACTGTCTGTCAATGCAGACGTACTCGCTACGTGTCACGTCGATGATTTGGGCGTGTTTTTGTGGTACAACTCTTCCATATATGGTCGTGTATCACTGGCTCCGCTTCCGTTGGATTATCATCCTACCAATGTCGTGGAGTTACCCGCGTCTGAAGCTACAGATGGCGACGTTGCAGAATCGGAATGTCAAACTTCAAAAGAAGTTACGCAGGACAACGATGATGCACATTTGGCAAAGCCATTGGATGAGACTCTTGTCACAACGTCGGGATTGCCGTCTACAAAGTGGGCTCATTTGGTTTCGCTCGATATCATCAAAAAGCGGAATAAGCCAAAACAGCCCGTGAAGCAACCTAAGTTAGCGCCGTTTTTTATCCCTACGGTCGCCGGATTGACTCCTAGCTTTGATATCGGCGGCGAGGAGAAAGATTCTAAGATCGTCAAGCCGATGAGTTTGATGCCGTTGTCGAATTTTGCTTCGTCATTACTCGACCAAGAATCTACCTCTAATCAATTGACAGCAATGAACAAATTGAAAGAGATGGGCCCATCTGCTATTGACGCGGAGATACGAGGCCTGGCGTCTGAATGCGGCGGCTCTCTCGAAGTCATGTCTGGCTTTCTCAAGCTGATTCTGTCGACGTTGAAATCAAGGAAGGACTTTGAATTTGCTGAATCGCTCCTTGCGTTGTTTATGAAGGTGCACGCTGGCGACATTGCGTCTGACCCGATACTGGTGGAACTCTTGGAAGAAATCGAGATTGAACACAAGACGTGTTGGGATTCGCTCAGAAAAGATATTGATCAGAGCATATGCCTTCTTAATCACATCAAAGCTGTTAATTCGCACGCTTGAATGTGACGTATAGCGGTAATTGTTTGAGGGGTATTTGAATACGCTTTAGGAAATGTGAATCATGTTATATTCATGTAACAATGGCAATGTGAAATTACGCACCACAAGGAGGTTTTTGAATGGTGCAATATCTTATACTGTGTAAGATGATTGGTGAACTTCATGCGGATATTATGGAACTGTTGTTTCACGAATTCGGTGTTAGCTACTTGATGTGATTTGGTTGCAAATATGGTTTGTTTTGGAATTTTGCATCTGTTAATGATTCGGAACGTTAGATTATCTTCGAAATCACTGCCTTTTCTGCGAATCAATTTGTCATTGGTGCCTCACAATTTTCATCTTGTCATTTTCGGATTTCTCCAGATTTTAATGTAGTTCTGGGCCCGGGTGGAAGTACAGTACTCTTGCAGACGCTTTTACAAGGAATAGTTTGATGGGCCATGCTGCCGATCCAAAGGACAGGAATGTGTGCGGTTGTTCTGAAAAAGTGGCAGGACCGTTTGATGCAACAAGACTTCANCTGCTCTTTGGCTCCAAGGATAATGTGGATAGGTGCGAGAATATTTTTTCGATCACGCCTTTCGATTGCACTTTGTAACAATGCTGTGTGTTGATCGCGACTTCATAAGTATGAAGTTTCCGCCAATGTGTGTAGCTTCGTACTAGACGTTTCGTATACTGTGATACGACAAATCGAGGGTTGGAGGCTTACATGGTTGAAAATATATTGATACATGAACTCTAGTGACAAGGAGTGCATAATTTCAGTAGGTAACCTACTCACTATTCGACTCAAACAATTGAAATTATTGCTCGAATCATTGTCCCAGCTCTACAATTTACCCATAAGCTACAGCTAGATATATGTATATGTTGAGAGATGACAAAGTATCTTCAAGCAGAATAACTCCCAGCCATATAACCATTCCATTGCTGTTTCAGTTCCATGAATATTGTTCCATTTGCTTTTCCGTGCATTACTGCATGTGGCAATATCTATCGGCTACTGCTGTGCTATGGGATTTATTGGTCAAGTGGACTTCTTTTTATCAGAAAGGCGTGGCTGAAGACGTACGGGCTCGTCACGTCAGATGATATGCTTCCCCAATATCGAGAACTGCATTTGCATGCGGGATATCGACCAATCCCCTCGTCTTACAGCTACTGTATCAAAAGGTAAAAGTTTCTGAGAGTTGAATCGAAACACGCTAGGTTTGAATTTCCGTTCTGTACGTTCTTGAATAGCAACAGCCAAACTAGCCTTGTTTCATTACAGAATCCGTTCTGGTAATTCTCTGTACGATTTGACTTCCTGACAACATAGCAAGCAAAAGTGCTTTATAAGCCTGTGCTTCCCAACCTTTCCCGTTCGTGACCCACTTTTACCTCAATGTTTCACTGTGCGACCCAGCATGAGATATGACCTAGCATATGAGAAAGTAATTCAAATTACAATGAGTCGTGTGAGTGACAGTAGAATAAGACGCCCACAAGTTAAATTGTGCGTCTGTTTGAGAATACAAGTGTCTCAAGCTGACAAGAATGCTCGTAATGGTGGATTACAAACGACGAAGCGGGTATCCAAGTAGTAATTCGTCGTTTACGTCAAACATAAAAGGGTCTCGAGTATTGTTTGCTGATTACAATCGGGCTGGATTGCATTTTCCAACCAACGTTCGCAGTTTCACGGCGTACACAAAAACACACCACTGTCCAATTTCACACTCTCATAAAAATGACCGTCACAAATATCTGGTTCATCAATTATTGTAAGCATAGGAACGTGGCTTTAATTCAGAGTAGCAGAACGGAACGGGTATGAGCCCGTCTAATCGTAAGAAGTTTCGGTGTTTAGCATTTTTTGCAAATTGGACAAAAGACCGTAACATTTAGAAATTCTATGCGACTCACCGGTTGAGAAGCACTTATATACTGGTAAGCCATGGTAGTGATATTGATTAGTCAGTTGCTCTTGTTACATTCAATTTCTTAATCTTTACATAACTACTGTGTCCCTTATTTCGGACACATAAAATTTTCCCAGCATTTCAAAATGCTGGTATAAGATAGGTTTTCATCTGTCATGTATATAATGCCTTGTACCAGAGGTAGCCAACCTGTGGCCCGCGAGAAGGTTTTGACTGGCCCACAAGATAATTTTAGAAATTATTAATATTACCAAAATATAAATAGCCCATGCAATTTATTCTGAACCTGCAAGGCCACCCAAAAATTTGATAACTATATTCGCAATTATGAGAGAACGAGTCGTTTAACATGCGACTTCACTGGCACGCTCGCAGAAATATCTTCCGCGATAAAATCTTGACACAAAATGATGGACGCATGTTGACCAAACCTTTCTCCATTGATAAATCCTGGAGTCTCATAGTCCTGCCTTGGCAAACTGAGCCCGGCGGTTTACAGAGGCGACCTGTAATATATGCAAATAACAATAATATTGACTGAATCCATTCATTTATTAACTTTGCAAAATGTTCGCCCTTCACTCAGCTAGAACATGAATACACACTAAGTTTTCATGGCATAAAAGTTATCGACTTGGATGCGTAGGAAGACAAGTCTTGCTTTCACTGTTACCTAATCCGACTTGCTCCGATCTGACCACGAAAAGGGATAATCAACATTCCAGTGGCCCACGTAATGATTCATAAATTTCATGTGGCCTCATGGTCGTAAAGGTTAGCCACCCCTGCCTTGGACTCAGATGTTTAGTTAAGTTATTGAGTTGCAGAATCACAATTGCATTTGACAAATTTCTGTGCTGTATACTGACAATTTGATGTTTATTTTTCAGCATCTTCTATCCGACTAATGAGACGTTCAATTTTTGGACTCATTTTATATTTCTTTTCATTCTCGCGAATCGGTTTTGGTTGATAGCCAATGGACTCCAGGGATCAATTTTTGAAGCCATTTATGTTCCGATCATCATTTATGCTATCGGTGAGTATTCTACCTGTGATCTTCAACATTCACTCACCAAAGAAACTCTATCGAGAGAGAGAGATTGAGGTAGGTGTTTTGTTAACGAAATAGACACAGTTACAAAATAGAAATTGACATTTAGTGTAGCAATACGATCGTAGGTTACATCCCTCGTCATCCAATCAGTTGAACCTGCATTTTGAAGTATTAGGAATTAGGAACAAAACTAACAATGTTTTTTCATAAGTAAATAAAGAGCGGACTATCGGGGAACATTCTAAACCTTGAACAAGGGGACAATGAATATTAAATTACATAAAAACCAAGGCCAGTTTGATATAACACGCAGTCCGTATACAAGGCTTCTGCTAGCAACATTTCTATCCCGTGACCAAGCATGGTGCAAACGATAGCCTTTCAAATTTTCCTATTCATCTTGAGGTACATGCATGATGCTGATTGGAAGCTGTCTTGCCCATGTCTTCTGCAGCGCATCACACAACGTGCGTGAAAGCTGTTGGTTCTGTGATTATGCCAGTATCACGCTCAGTTCGCTTGGAAGTGCTATTGTTTACAATAACTATGTCTGTCCATACGAATGTATCGGCGTAAGGATCCGTAAGTATGGAGTTACCGTGTATTGCCAGCTAGTACGGTTACATTTACCTAGATTTGATTCTGTCATCAACTATGCTCAATTGCTCAGCGAATTGTTCAAGAGTTATTAACGCTGTCTCGGGTCACTTGGCCAATCCTAAAATTGTTACCTTAACCATATGGAGTGAGCATAAAATGATTAGATGTGATCACTGAGCACACACACTAAACAGTTATTCAGCAAATTGCAGTGTGAGATTCTCACAGGTGTCATCAGGTCTCATCTATCTCACACTCTAGAGAACTGATTAGAATCCTTGCACAATATTGGTCAGTTCTAGATATCACACAATTCAACGTGTTCATTATTTCGCAGCAAATTTGATGCTAATACTGGGAGTTGCCGGGGTGGTCGGACATGCGGCTTGCTGCTACTCACGGAGAATGACTTCGAAACTGAGATATCTTCTGAGAAGTTCCGTCTTTGTTGTTTTATACATGGGCTCGTCAGTACCATGTGGAATTAAGTAAGCAATCGAAGAGTTTGCAGTTTGTGAAGAAGTGGTTTATGGAGAAATACCTTAGACATGATAGGCCATTTCTTGAATAAACACCTCGTCGGATTGCAAAAATGGCCTCGTAAATATAATTTGCAGCAAGGACCCCAGTCGCTCCATATTTCCTTGGGCTAGTACCACATAGTCGGGGAAAGGAGAGTTGTGTTACAAAACCTTCCGTAATGATGGATATAATTGTAATTTAAAAATGTTGAGTTGGTTCAAGAGCTTGTTGAATATCTGCTTTCTTCCCAGTAGTAGGCCTACCTCAAACAAGATCAGCTAAATTTTACAGATGTCTCGATCTTTGACATCTATCACCAAAAACATATGCTCATGAGTTGGAACACTTGCCACTATCTTTCCTGCTCTCGCCCGCAATGTTGTGAGCCTATTATCCAAGTTCCATATACTCAATACCCTCTATGAGAGAGAGTATGGTGGCTTCTGTGTGTGGGTTGCATCAGCGGATCTGTGATCCATACAATGATTGGGCCATTGAAGTTTTATGCCAGATGTTCTTCCTGCCGCAGCCAGCGGAAATCGAACCCAAGACATCTGGTTTTCGCGACCAGGGGGGTAACTGATGAGCTAGGTTGGTTGTCGCTAAAATACCCAGTTTGATATTTTTCATAGGAATCTTTGTAAAGAATATCTCTTCTTAACAGGTATTTATCTATAGCCCTCTCAAACGATAGTTCAAGCAACGGCACACTTTTCACGGAAGACATTCGCTGTCATCTCGATGACAATCCTGGAGAAAATGCCACCAATTTCCTATTAGTCACTGCATTTTGTGCCCTGACCGTCTTCTTCAATGTATCGAAGATTCCGGAGAGATGGTTTCCAGGTACTATTTATTATTAGCTTACTTCATTGACTTATTCTATGAGGGTTCCATTTTGGTTGACTTGAGTCACTTTCGAAAAAGATTTTGTTTGTGGTTTTCAGTTTTGGTAAATTTTGGGCACATGTTTGCCAGTCTAGAGCCACCAACTCTGGTGTTGGCCATAAGAAATCGCCGTATTTATTGCGCTGAGCTTTTCATTCTGTTTTCTGTAGGTACGTTTGATATAGTCGGGCATTCTCACCAATGGCTACACGTCTGCATCGCCATTGCGTTCTACTTCCAGACATTTATCGTGGAAGATGTGATCAAAAACGTGGAGAAATATACATCAACCGGGTATGTTTTGCCAGGAATCATGCCATATAAGTGTCAAACTTACTCCGTCACGGCCTAGAAGGGATATCATGCCAACGCAACTTTCTCGTTTTCCGAATTTTGTATTTTACTTTGTGTGGCGTCACTATTAGTGATAATGATTGTTGTTGAACCTAGTTTTTTGAATGCTTGCATTAATGCTGACGGCATCTCCTGATGAGTACCAGCCGAAAAGCTTCGGGAATATATATGAATATATTATTCACATATGCATTATGAGGTTCTGTACCCCAGAGCATAGATTTGTTGTAGTGATTAAGTCACTGGTTCTCAACCTTTTTGCCATCGCGGACCACTTTCGGATCGTCGCGGACCCCCACAAAGTTTTAGTTTAAATTTAGCCCAATTATCATACAATCGTCATCTGTCTTGCGCAAAAGATAACTGTAGCATCAGTAATAAACATCAACAAAATGATTNTTCTTGAAAATAAGATGATACTANTCNTGTAGAAATTGGGTTGATTTNTATTATTTCAAAGNGAATTCTGCAACTGCATTTCTTGAAATAAGTGGTCGTGTCTTGGAAATCCGCGCCTTCGATTTGACATGAATGAATGCTGAGAATCCATTTCCACAAATATAGATGGTGGCGAATGTAATAATTTCGCGGAACGCTTTCGACGACACATTTGGGTATGATCACAACAAATATGGCACCAAAATTGACAAACAAATTTTCTTAATGAACATACCGTAATTTTCCATGTATAATGCGCAAAATTTTACCAATTTTTTGCCCTAAAATAGGGGGTGCGTATTATACATGGGTACAGCAAGCCTTTAAAAAAATCCCTCGATCAAAGCACGTCTGCAAAGCACGCGATCTCTTGCTGAGTTGGTTTGCAGTTGGTACGCGAGCAAAATCAGGTCGCTGATTGCTACAAGCGTGCGCGGCAATCCTTGTTGATTCATCGTGTCAACGACAGGCCTTAACAATCGCATACACAAGAGGCCACGTGCGCAAGATATAATTGCTTGCGTAATCAGTCACATCTCCAACAGGACTAGTGCGCCCGACATAACCGTTGGCCTGAGCAATCGCATCTGTAATTGTAATAGGCCTCGTGCGCAAGATGTCGTGTGTCGCTAGCCTGAACTATCGCGTCGCCGACCTCACAGGCTTTGGCTACTATCTACTCTTGTTAAGAGACAATGCCGTTAGTTGTATTATGATTAGCGATCATTATGTCATGATTGTTTGACAGTGACATCGCAAAACAGAACAACATCGAATACTAAACCGCAACTAATCATGTACTCATGTACTGCGAATGCAGGGGGCGTACTATACATGGGTACAGGCTTTTTCCCAGAATATACACGTCATTTTAAGGGTGCGTATTATACATGGGGGCGCACTATATTCGGTAAATTACGGTAATTGAATGTTTTGTGGTGCCGGTAGCAGACAATATATATAAACATTAGGCCTTGGTTTTGGTTACTTTCACACTCTATTTAACGTCCACTTGCGAATGAATATAACTTTATTAGTTACACGAGCTTTCGGAGCGCCACTCCTTCATCAAGCCTGGTCATTTTTACCTAGTAGCTTATCTTTAAGTTATTATGGAAAAATGGTTGTGCAGCACAGGAGAAAATCGATTTTAGTAAACATTTCGACGTCACCATGATTGACCTAACTCATCCAACTTTTCTTTCCCACAATCCCCAACAAAACATCTCAAAACAGCTAAATGTTTGTATCACTGAGCTATTGGCAATTAAGCAATTAAAATGAGTCTGCACAGTAGGGTATTTCATCTCAGACGGGCATTCTGTTGATGTGAGCTCTGGAGTTTTACTAGTAATGAAGCGAAACTGCCTCGTGATTTGCCGAATTAAAAAAAATACAAATTGGATATCAAATATTTTGAGGCTTCGCGAACCCCCTGAAAATGCTTCGCGGACCCCCGGTTGAGAACCGCCGGATTAAGTACTGAAAGTAGGCTTTGCCTACTTATGTATTACGAAAAAGCCCTTTGTTACTGACCACCTCTGATGTAAGATCAAAACATGACTTGGTGACACTGACCGATGCCAGTGGCGTAGCAGCGTGTGTTGCTGCCCGTGGCTTTTGCTGAAATTGCTGCTCCCTTAAGTTAACCGCAGCAAATTTCGACATAGTTTCATGTTCTAGCAATCTTTTTAATAAAAATAATTACGAATAATATGCTGCGTCTCAAGAATTTCTATACTGCTTGAGAAAGAAGCCTCACCTTCTCAACGTTTATCAGGCCAAAATTAATAAAGACAAGAAATGGTGAACGAATGTTTCAGGCAAAAAACCAATAGCCGCCTGAAAACTGAACTTTTTGAGCTTTCGCCGAAGCGATATCAGCGACAATATCCTCAAAATCAAGTTTTTGAACGTATAGTCTCTTTCTATAGGAAGAATGGATAGAGCTGATAGCCGATCATCATTCATGGTAGAACGTGAATAAGACTTTATTAGTTTCAGCTTTGAGAAGCCCCTCTCATGGCTCGCAATTGGAGCACCAATGATCAGACAAAGTTTCAGACACGAGCATAAATATGGTGTCGAATCAAGTATAGGTGTGATTTAACTATAACCACTATAAAACATCAAACGCTGTTGCATCATGATCAAACGTGGTGTTACTGCTCCGCACCAGTCTCTTATCAATATCTATAATCTGATTATATTTTCATTTGAACAAGACAAACACAATGTACAATGCGCTAAGACACAATGTGATGTAATGAACAGATACGAGGATGTCAAACGACCAGTTGCGGTTGCAGTAGCGGTCTCTTGAACTGGCATCCACCTCGGCCTCACGACACTAGCCCGATTTCACAGTTCCTTTTTCAATGTTAGTCTCTATTTCCAGAATAACCTCCGACCCAGAATCGACTAAGGCTGCCTGGGCGCTAGGCGCTTATCGTCACCACTACGCCACCTCGCCTGCTAACTCCAATTTAACAAGACTGATCTTAATCGAAAGCTTTTGTTGCCCTGATTCCGGAATTACAATTTAAAAGCTGATCAGGGCAACGGAACCACCCCGAAATAGCCATCAAATTCGGAAAATCGGCATTGTTCCAAATAATCGCTCGATACTATTTCCATTACCATGGTCAATTGGTCATTGTGTTGCGGCTCTCCGATTGTTCGGAATAAACGGCCTTGACGGCTATTTCGGAGTGGTTCCATTACCATGCTCATATTTTAATTTGTGTTTCGGAATCAGTGCGACAGTATAGCTTTCGATTGAGTCCAGTTTGATTAAATTTTAGCTCTCTGGTCGCTAGCTATAGGACTACCAATTACACTGCTTTTAGCCGCCTGTGTACACTGTGCACTGTGCAGCCTCATTTGGCCGCCCCCTTGAAGCCTGGCGCAGGCCGTAACCGTTAAGTGGCTGCTACGCCACTGGCTGATGCTTGCTGGTAATGAGGTCTCATGATATGGTTCTGGCATTTATATCGGTATGTTGATACTGATATTAGTATTAATGTGTTTAAGGGATGTCTCACTTGTGGACCTGCATCTATCGTTCTCGAACACCGCCGGCGTGATGACTGTGACTGGATTGCTTTGCTTCACCACTTGCGCATTTTTTTCGAGAAATTTCTAATTTTAAATTTTTGAATATGTCTTACTGAGAATACGTACTCCCACAGGAATGAAGCACTTCACATGCTATGTATTCGTCATTTTATTGCTTGCGTACTAGACGAATTATCTATTATTTTATGAATTACGAACTGTATAAGTAGACCAATTAATTGATCTTGCCTGCCTATGCATCGATTTTATGTTTAGAAACACTGGGTATGTAACTGTGTAATTGATACAGGCATGTAATGGAGCTGTTAAACTCAGACAAGTGTTCATGAATAAATTCAATGGATTCTTTATTCAGTTATCTCAGTGCTACGTTATGCTTTATTATATGGTTCAGAATCACTAACTATAAGTAGTCAGAAGAATGGCCAAGAATCAGGGCTAGTCATGGGGCCCACTGCCATTGGTGCGAGAGTGCCCTGTTCAAGTTGGTCTTAGTGTTGTCTTTTATTCAGGGACCAAGTCTTTGCAGTAGCACAGACAGTTTTATTGAACAAAATTGCAATGAAAATATAATACGTGCTGCAGCGATACGATCCTTAGAGATTCCCGCGGATCATCCAGTCAGCTGCATTAATGGAGTACTAATTAAGCATTATTCAATTCGAGTCTCGCGTCATAAATAAATATTTAAAAAATATAAGCAGGCCGAATAGTGGTTTGGAACATCAAATGAGTAATAGGGCAAAATACTAAAGGACTAAATACGACCAAAACAGGAGATAAATAGGGTGAACGGCAATTACAATGTAAAGCAACTAACTTGAATACGGTATAAGTAAATGAGATTTGTATTCACGACAAAATGCAGAAAACGACAATTCCTTCCAGGCTAGTGGAATGGCGTTCGACAGGGTTGTAACCAAGTCAATGTCACTTTTATAGTTTTGACTCGAGTCATTTTCAATTCACCACCGAGTCCAAGTTATCGAGCAGAGGGTCGAGTCCGAGTCATGGTATTATGACTCGAGTCCAAGTCATTATGTTGACTGCTCAGTTCCAGGGATCCGGCAGTCGACGAGCATGTCCACATTCAAGTCGAAATATAAGCAATTACTACTAAATAAAT
>ATSW01015685.1:0-17474 GCA_000444245.1 Botryllus schlosseri | reverse complement strand
GATTGACTCGACTTGTACTCGAGTCATTACGCATGACTCGACCCAAGTCATTGACTCGGCTTATTTTATATGACTTGAAGATGAATAAATTTGCGAATCGTAATGGTTAGATCAACGTATCTGACGAACTCTGTCGACACCACTGCTTTCGTTGCACTCGTATGATATCAGATAAAAACAAAAGACATTGGTACTTAAATAGTAGCAACTAGCAATGCATTGTACAAAACCATCCAGTGATGAAGAGGTAATAGATCCTCCGAAATCAAAGTACTCAAGAATGTTCAATTATACAAGCAAACAATCGAAGAAAAGTGCAATTAGAGCCAATGAAATAACTCAGATGGTCAAGTACTTGGGAGAGACTGATAAGCTCATTTGTAAAATGGAAGGCGATGATTCTTTGCATTTTTGGGCGACTAGAATGGATGAGTATCCAATGCTCTTCAGTGTGGTTCAAAAATGCTTTTCAATTCCTGCATCGAATGCACCAGTGGAACGTGTATCTAGTGGATGTGATTTATTCTAAGGCCATGCCACTTTAAATATCTGAGGATCTTCTTTCCACTTTAGTATTTTTGAAGTGTAACTCATTGATTTGATCTGCTGTCAGTGAAAACACACAATACCCTCCGTCCATTTGACATTTTATTAGGTATATGGGCATTGTGCATGTGAGTAATAATGAATAAAAAGAACACTGAGTCTGGCTTAATTTTAAAAAGTAGAATCAATGTTGTGAGAGGAGAAAATTTTGGATTTGAAAATAAATGGAGTATTTTTCGTGAGAAATTCTTTCATATAATATTATTAAATACTAGTAGTATAAGTCGACTATTTTTCATATCCAAAATATTCCACTCTAATAACTTCGCTTCTTCTAGTTGGAATTGAGCCAAATTTGCTATNAATCATATTTTCAAACAATCTACCGTAACAATATCATGAGGTAGCCGGTAAAATTCGAAAGTCTCTATTTGTAATTAATCCAAAAANATTTTCTTAGCATTGCTTTCTGCTGGTTGGAATTGAGCCAAATTTAAGTTCNTTTAGGAAATCTAACAATTTTAAGAAGTAGCCTCCTGTTTGAGGTTTTGTCCTCATATTTGAGAATTTTTGGTAAATGTAGGGCAANTTCGACTAAAATACAGTAAATCAGCACTAAAGTAACGCTCCGGCGACTATTTCGGGAGCTGAGCAGGAAAGTTGACCTTTTTTTTGGTCAACCAACTGATAATTTGAAAGCAAAACAATACCTCTACATAAACATGCANCNGNTGATTCTCTACCAGCTGGTATCTAGACGNGAATTCGTAGGTTCTCTATCAGATACTATATGTAGACGTGAATTCGTTAAGTCTCNATATGCTATTTGTGAGCGGTCGTCGATGTGCTCGTAATAAAAACTGGATGCTTGCATTTGTGATGTANCAGACTGACNAGACAGATATTTGATTTAAAGTTCTAAGATTAGTATAGTTATCATATTGGCGGCCTGTCTCGTCTATCTGTAGCATCGGTAAATGATGCCAGGAACTGTCCGTTATCTGCATAAATAAACATATGCCAAGACTCTGATAGGTACAAAATAAGCAAGTTTGGGGAACAAGGAATTCGATATCACTCAAGCAGGATTGACGAGAGCTCCAAGGTATCTCAAAATTACTTCTTAAATCAGCATAAATCTGACTATTTTGGAAGATTTGTTCAACTTTGAAAATTTTCTCCACACTGTGAACAATTCACAAAGCTGAGTCAAACTCTCTTCATCATCACAAACAGTTAAGAAAGTCATTCTATCTTTCATAAATGAATTTGACGAAATCTTGGCCATATATTTATAAATCTTACGCCTGTATGACAAGGATATATTCTCACCGATTCAACGTCGTCGATTTCGGAAGCGCCGCGGTCCGGACAGAGTTCCGTTTCGTTTGCCGAGTCTCCGTTCGACTGCGTCGTGTTCACCATTGCCACAATCGCAACGCTCAAATTCACCCGCAGAGAATATACGTTGAACATGCCGAGGAACATCATGAACGCCAGAACGTATCGGGACCTAATGTAACATCCTGGTGTGGGCTCCTAAAACATATTGACACAAAATGATACGTATGTTTCTAATATTCTTGTTGATACATTTTCCCATGCTCTTTCTATGAGATAAACAGCGTTGGGATGACTCGAGTCACTTTGCTAAAATGACTTGACTTGACTCGGCGTATCAGAAATGTGGATTGAGTCGTGACTCGGAGAAAAATTGACGAATCAATTTCAAGTCATCAAGTCCGTGTCGATAAAAATCACGGTATCTGGCATATGTTCGGATTGTTCGCGAAACGCTTATGTGAGCGACCAATCTTTCAATGACTGTGCGTTTTACTGAGCCTCCATTGTTCTCTCGCATTAAATTGACCGCAAACGAAGTGATCGGAGCCATCGCTAACCACACTGCGACTGCAGCGTATGTAAAGCCCAGAATGAAGGTGAGCCGAACCAAAATGTCGGCAGTACAGACGAGCGCATGAAAAACGAGGTAGGACGATAGTGAAAGAGTGCGAGTGTGAAAAGTCACCCGGAAGATGACATAAAATCAAAGACAATGAAATATTACGAATGGTATTGTCGTGGCGCACATAGCCTTACTATAAGCGAAAAGCGCCACTGTTGTCGTGTCTATAAAACAACCAAATAAACCCTAACCAAACCTCTTGTTTTATTGAAACTGAATTCGAATATAGTTTATATAGTCCTCAACCATTGGCGCAGAGGATCGTAATGACTGGAGTCATGGCTCAATTCTAGTCCGACTTGAGTCACGATTTTAGGATGACTCGACTTGACTTGACTCATTTTCTCAAAATACGGAAATGACTCGACTCGACTCGACTCGAGTCAATCTGTGTATTGACTCGACTTGGACTCGAGTCGTTGTGCACGACTCGACCCATAAGTCATATGACTCGAGTCTCAGACAGTCAAGACCGATATTCTCATTGTAATTTCTAAGAATAATAAAGTAACACACTATAGGGATTTCGTCTAGTAGTACTGGTACTTTAAAATGCGACCAGAACCTGCTGAAAGTGAGAAAAATTAGTATATTATGAATCCGAACCATTCGATATCACCAAGCAGAGTTATAAAAAATGGGTTTACAAGACTTTAACTGGAAACTGCGCAGTCAACACAATGACTTGGACTCGGACTTGAGTCATAATACCGCATGACTCGGACTCGACTCTCTGCTCGCTGACTTGGACTAGGACTTGACTCGGTGGTGGGTTGAAAATAACTCGACTTGCCTCGAGTCAAAACTCTAAAAGTGAGATTGACTTGTGACTCGGAGCCTTGCGACTTGGTTACAACCCGGGTGCAGACTCGAATTGTATCATATCAATTTGTAGAAGGGTAATGTATTGCATCTTATCAATTTGTTTCTTTATTCTCTATTTTGCCTGGTAACTATAAACTGAGGGTATGCAATTACTTACGTACTTTAGCAGTTCAGCCTATATGTGAGCGATACAGCGCCCTCTTACGTGTGTATTTAACTCTATATTAATTCATCGGTTCAAAATCAATGATCACTCAATCTGTATTTCAGACAGCTAGCAAAATGCAATGACGTAATCATGCCTCATACTTCGAAAATGCAACTTGATTTGACTTGATTCGACTTGACTCGAGTCACCTTCGAAAATCGATTGACTTGGCTTGACTTGAGTCAAAATGTGCAATGATTCGAGATGACTCGTGACTCGAAGGTAGTGACTTGATCCTAACACNGGAGATNAAGTACCTCATACGAGATTGNGTTNATTCCTTTTCCTGTGGAACTCNGCAAATCAGTAAAATATAGCCTAAAATACATATAATCGANCGATTCGACCTATTTCGTGCTTTGATTCAAAGGTATCCGGCATNGCATTCCCAGCANGTAATTTAAAGGTGTTGGTTGGTGGTCTATCATTCCTATCACATATATATCATATATGATATTTCATACATAATAAATCATTTAAACAATTTGTGGAATCAATTTTCGTATTCGGCCTCAAGCAACGATTCGGGTATATANGATCGTATATTATTCCTTCTGAGGGCGGGTCATTGTCTCTTGAACAAACATTTATACCGTATCAAATGCTCGGAGACCCCCAATTGTGGAACATGCGGCACCCCCGAAACAGTATATCATTTTANATTATATTGTTCTTAATTTGATTTTCACCTTCGAATTCTAGTTGAATCGTGCAATTATTATGGCATTGTATTTTCACTTTAAAATGTACTCACGTNACCCCATATGGTAACCCCTGTTGTGGAATTTGTGTTATCGTGTGAGAAATAGCCTACCTGTGAAATCCTGTGTTTGTTAATCATCACGCACGTGGTGGAAAATACCTAATCGGCCATAAGCGCCACTATCAAAATACCAATAATAATAATAATAATAGTAGTAGTAGAAATTCCTATCATAGATGATACCGATGAGGGTAACATGTATAGGGTCAAGGGATGTATATGAACTAGATTCCGTGTCTCCATAACATGTCAAAGCTTTATTANACANTCAGCTGTGTATAGTATTTTNGGTATTTTATGTCCAGGATATAGCATATAAATTGGTAAAATGCGCGTGTAACCCCATCCTTCCACATTTTTCAATCAATTACGGTGGNCTACCATAGAATTGAGGAAAATTTCATTAAAAACCAGTATATTCGGTAGAAAACGTGAACCTTGTATAGGTTGGCAACATATTTACTCATGTAAACAATTAACAACTACATTTGTACTCACACTCAGTGACGTACGGTCCAATGAGGCAGGTGAGGCAGTCTGGGTGTGTAAATGAAAATTATGAAAACTCTCGACGAGACGATGACTATTGATATTTTACATCGATGTTCATTGTTCATAAATAACTAAATTTAAACATTTTTCCACCCAACATCTTCAATTTGAATAATTTTATTCAAAAATACAGCACGAAAGGAGAGGTGAGGCACGGGCGGGTCGTGCCTCACCTGTGACAATGCCGGAATTCATAATAATGGTATCAATCAAATGCTATCGTCACACTGATTCCGAAAATCTAAATATTAACAGTGTCAGAACAGCAGAACCCCCCTAAATTCGCCGAGGATGGTGACATTCGTCTTTATTAGAGACAATGCCATCGCAGAAAAACAATAGCCAGGTGAGGCACAAACGAATCAGCCTCATGCCCTATTCGCTAACAATTGGACAATCGCAGCACAGTGTGACGCGCTATCGATTTCTGAATCCAACATTCTTGTAGAAGACTTATATAGTAGCGACGGCCAATACATAATGCGGAGCAAATAATGTAGCTGTTGTGTATTTTCCATCCATAGCTACGTTAAATTGTGGTATGTGATACTTGCATAGGCTGCATTGTCGTTGTTTGTGGCATTTATGTTGTGTTCGACAGCAAAACCTATAACCTTTAATTGTGTCATGTGATAGCTATACTTACATAGCCTGCGTTGTCGTTGTTTGTGGTCAGTGATGCCACTCCTAGTGTTTTCACACTAGATCAAGTGTATTTTGACTTGACCTAGTGTCCTAGTGAGTTTTCTTTCGAAATTCGGCAAATCTAGTGTTTTTTTTTCTGAGAAAATACTTGTAAATGAGGATGCTATTTTCATGTGCTCCGAATAATTCATACCGGTATTTGAAGAGATAGTGATTATTATCTGTCTAAACTTGCCCATTTAGCACAATAGCGACCGCAGTCCTAGATGTATTGTAGAATCTAGAATGTGGAATTGCAACGGCTATCAAGTGTGCAAAGAAAATGCTCTCTATACCCGCTGCTGTTGTTATTCACATTTTGGGTCTCTTTATCGGGTACTTTACGCGCGTGCGTGTTTGTATGTGTGTGTGTGTGNACGTGTGTGGGGGTCCGTGCCTCACCAGCCATGAATCTCACCGCACNTCACTGTGTGTACTCGACTACTCGTACATTGGCACTGATTGGTATTGATGGTAAATGGAAAGGTTATTATGTAAATATTACTTGACTATACTTGCTGTANTATTACTTTGCGCGGTCTCTATCTTAATTTGGCATCACACTTTTCTCAAAATGAGACAATCGCTTAACCTTGAATAATAAAAAATTATGACATGCAGGCTTTTTGTTTTCTGGCATTAGCGTCATATTTCAGCGCAAACGACAGCATCTNTCCTTTATCTATTTCACCGAAAGTGACAGAATCCATACAAACGGTTTACGTCTTACGTTTTGCAGGTAATTTGATGCGTCCGAAAAACNTAATCTTAGCAGCTGGCCTGNAGTATGGAAACCGGAAGCACCAAGTAGGCTACTTGGATCAGACATGAAGCATTGTAGTAATACGTTAAAGAGCTATTGAATTAGCTCTGTAATTCACGAGCTACAATTATAGCGATCATGTGGTAGCGGCGTCGGTGGACTTCATAGGAAATGCAGGTAGCCTACTATACCACATCGGACGATTTCGGCAACAACAAATTAGAACATGTTTATAGATTTTGAATATTATGCTGAATGTTAAATTTGTAAATAACTTTTCCTCACTGTTGCGTTCAACTCGCATTTCCTGCTTTTTGTATGATTAATGCGGTTATTCGTGTTTGTTTATTTATTATATCAATTGTAAAAGAAGATCCTGGGGAATTTGAACACTTTGGTCATCAAAGCTTTATTTGGTAGATTATAGCAAACCCGATGTCGTCTTCCCTCGGTCGAATATCTACGCATCGTGCTCAAGCAAATGGCATCAGCGCAGAGTTATACAATGCTCGACTTCGACAACGAAATTACTACCCTTATCATGGAGTGCCAACCTTCAAACTTGGCACAGTGTTCAATAGCAATATTAAGACATACCGCGCCAAATTCCATGACCGATCTCGGTACGGAACATCGTTAATCAATGCCGGCTTTTGCGCAGAACATGGTACACGACGGATCAGCTCATAGTGGACTTGGGAAACGAAATACTTCACTAATGAAAATCATTGAGCTGGGTATAGTAATCTTGTCTTGTTTAGTAACCAGTGTTAGATACTATTATTACGACATAACATACCAAATTTCAAGACTCGTCATGGTGTGTGGAAAACCGTAAATATCGATATATGCCAGCAGTCAGCATGGGCGTCTCAATGCCTACATTGCCTAGGGCAGGGGTGGGCAACATACGGCCCGCGGGCCGGATCCGGCCCGCGGACAGTTTCCCGTCAAACATGATGATGTGGCCCGCGGTCATAGTCTGCCGAGATTCATCACTACTTGCTTAAACGTCAAGTTTTAGTGACTGTATGTCATTACTAGGGCCATTTAAAGTCATTAAAATCATATTTTTTTCCATGCATCAGTAAGTCGTGAAATCAATTTTAACGCGAAAACCATGGCCCTATGGCAGGGGCGGGCAACTTCTCCAGTCGGCGGGCCGGATATAGGAAAATTAGGCACTTGGCGGGCCGGATTGCTTAATCGATAGATTATTCGCCCATTTATTCAGTTATACAAGGAATAAATCGTATTTAGAGAATGTATTTTAACGACAGAAATGCCATTTCAAGCGATTTCTCGTCGATAATTACGATGGCAATGAGGAGTTGAGAACCGTATTGTCATACAGCAGTAGTTCTCAAACTTTTTAAACACGCCTCCTTTTTGATAGTGAAAAATTCTGCGCCCCTTTTTCTTATCATGATATATTAAAGAGATAAATCAGAATGCTAGCCATCCCAACGGGTAGTTTGGTGTCATTAAAGGTTATGGCTATTGATGAGAGAGTTCTCAAATATGAAATTCGTACACTAGACTTTTTTTTTTTACACTAGAATTTTCAGTTAACTGTGACTTCGCGCCACAGGTTCAGAACCGCTGTCATACATGCACCGCCATATTTGTTTCTCTCTCATCAATAAACACAAGGCAATCCTAAATTATGATTTTAAGACGTTCGATAAGCCCTGTACCTCCAATTTAGGAGGTGGCGGGAGAGCGTATAGTTGTATAAACCACAGCTACAAACCCGATGTGTTGTGGGTTCGTGTCTGACTCCAGAATTCCTACCTAAGTGTTGGAGCTTTATCTAGGCTCCTCCTCGCCATCTCATCGGCATGATTACTAAGCTGTATCTCACAAAAGCCTGGACGTGGGCCGTGCTACCAGCAGTTGGCGGTTACGGAATGAAAAATAAGAAATATCGGCCTGGTGTAAATGACCATTGTGGACGACTAACACCATGATTACCACCAATAACATTAGGTATGAGTACATAGTTAATGCTGACAATGCAAGTCTTTTCGCTTCAACGAGCTCGCCCGTAAGCTCCACTCTCGCACGCTGCGCAGGGCGCACACCAGGATATAATAACACACAGTCACTAAAATTTGACGTAGTAAGCAAGAAGTGGGATATCACGGCAGACTGATGGGCCGCAGGCCACATTATCATGTAAGACGGGAATCTGTCCGCGGGCCGGACAAAATGCCGTCGCGGGCCGGATCCGGCCCGCGGGCCGTATGTTGCCCACCCCTGCCCTATGGGGTATACTAAGAAAGTTATAAAGTCATATAAAGTCATATTTTCCTGGTTAGGTCATATTTGAGTTATAAAGTCATATTGTTGTATACTTTAAATAAAAAGTGCCAATTTAATCGGTGAAGCAATTAAGCACCAAGAAAGTAAGGCAATTTCTGATTGAACGAAGGCAAGCTGTCTGGTTAGCCTACATAATATTACAGTCACAGACCTATGAGGTCACACATTGCATTATGAGGTCACACATTGCGTTGTGTTGCTATTATATCGACTTTTCCATTAGATTGCTACACAATCTGTTTTACTTCTGTGCACTAGAGTAGGACGTCGTTTGAAGTTCAGTCAGTGGGTAGGCAGGCTAAAAAGCTCTATTTTGGTCTACTTACATATAATTGCATTTGGATTTGAATAAAATAGTATTTACGGTGGGCACCACGATAATAAATAATTGAAGAATCCATCACCGAAATATGCCTCCACTACAACAATATTTCAAACTTGATACTGAAAATGGAAAGTTGTACGTACACCATCAGAGAGGCTAATACTGATCTAAATGCCCTTGATTTCAGAAAAGATCCGCTTGAGCTCAAAATTACATTAAAAAGTGAGTGGACAAAAACGATGTGAAACAAATTATGGAGCTACAAAAACAAGACATTTCACCAGCGCTGTATGCAAAACTGCAGAAGTGTCAACCCACATCAGCGTCTGTGGAGCGCTCATTTTCTTTACTAAAGTCATTTTTACGTCCAAATTGTCACTTTAAGGACTCCAACATTCCACACAACATGAAACTGTACTACAACAGTGGTTTAAAATAAAAATGGATGCGTATTACTGTTATGTTGTGTATGTGTTACTCGTCAGTTCCATGAGTGACGTTGGTTACATGTAAAATACACTATTTTCACATAAAGTCATATAAAGTCATATTTTCCACAAAATAAAGTCATATAATTGATTTTTTAAGGTCATATAAAAAGGGCCCTAGTTATTACTAGGGCGATTTTTGTTTTGACGTGTCAAAAAAAGTCAAAATTAGGTCAAAATTGTAGCGTTAGGTCAAAAGTTGTCAAAATTGTTTACAAAGTCAAACATTTCTGACCTCTGCATTTCGTTTGTATCGTAGATTTTGCGCTGTCGGTGAACGTATCATTTGATATTTTACAGCTTGCAGCCTACTTTATAGACCTACCGTTGTAAACGGCCCATCGTCTGCTAATTGCGAATCATAAACGGTCAAATGAAACAAATAGTGACATGGTTTTATGGTCAACGTACCGCAATATCCTAACTGAAGCAAGACTGCTTGGACATTGCATGGTTCTTATATCAAGAAGAGCAAGCTGAAAAATTGTGATATAGACAACATTGTCAGAATGAAGCCACACGGTGTGTCACCAGCAGTGTGCTCACAACTTCAGTGTTGACAGCCAACAACTGCTGCTGTTGAACGTTCTTTCTCCATTTGGCAAGCTACTTAGTAAGGACCACTGAGCTATATAAACATAGGACAGACACTTTCTACCCGAGAATGTAGGAAAGTATCTTTCGTTCTACTACAACAAATTTTAATTATTTACACCATAATACGTAATACTAGTTTTTTCATGTAAAAATTTGCCAGTTTTTGACCCAAAAACGTTTTTTCAGGCCAATCTACTTTGTAAGGACAGACAGTTCCAACCAGAAATGAAGATAAGTAGTACAATTTTAACATTATGTGCGAAAACACCTAATTTGCATACGTGAGGTCAAAATTTGGTCAAATTTCATTTTTTTAGGTCAAAAAAGTCAATATTTGGATATTTTAGGTCAAAATCTTTCGTTTATTAGGTCAAAAAAATCGTCCCAGTTATTACATACATGTGTGCGCACTGCGCAGTGTGCAAGAGTAGAGCTTACGCGTAAGTTCGTCGAAGCGAGAAGACTTGCATTATCGGCATTTACTATGTACTCAACCCTAATGAATTGATATCTTGGAAAATTTGGCGTACCGGGCTTATCGAACGCCTTGAAATCTTAATTAAGGATTGCACCATAGTGTCCTATATGGTGTGGACACAAGCAAATCTCACGGCTCAGTGAAATTGGTCGACGTCACACTTTCTATTTGGCTAAAGGCAATTTAGAGGTAATAAGGCAACCATGCCTTCTGAGCAGCTCAGGAGCAAGTGCGCACGAGCGTGAGAGTGTGAATGCCCAATCGGTTGCGGTTTGCGCTGCTGTCACTTGCTCCCAGACGACATGGTTGCGTCACAACAACAAACTCCGTTACAATGCAACATTCGAGGCTGATTTTGGTGCGTCCCAGGGCCACGAGCAGAATAAAATTTATATTTTCGCAATCAGTACCGCAATTGATACCCGTTTTATCAAATTTCGCGCTCGGCAAGCCGGTGACTATAGGACAATTTGATTACACCGTATGTTAATTGATCAGAGAGAAGCAGACATGGCGGCGCCTGTATGACAATCCTGTTCTCAAATCTGCATTGTCTTCGTCATTATCGGCGACAAATGGCTTTGTACTGACATTGCTGTCGTTAAGATACATTCGTTAAATACAATTTATTCCGTGGATATGTGGATAAATAGACGAATAATGTCACGATTCAGCAATCCGGCCCGCCAAGAACTAAATTTTCCTAGATCCGGCCCGCCGACTGAAGAAGTTGCCCGCCCCTGGCCTAGGGTATAGTATAATATAGTTCAGATGCAGATACCCTTGTTACATCAAAGCCGTGGGGCAAATCCAAAGTTGCCATATGACTGAGCATGAGCACACCTCTTTCGCCGAGCTAGAGAAAGAAACTAAGTCGTTGCTCTTCATTGTGATCGGCTTGGGAGAATAGATAACTGAAGCTAGCTATGAGAGCTACCCGAGTCTAGAAAATGTATATCCCGGCTAGTCATTCACAAGCAAAAACACATGAAATATCGCGATCTTCGCCTCAATTCCGCTATTTTAATTGCTGTGCTTGTATAAATAATATATTGTTGTTATTATTGTCATAGCAAATCTACGACTAATAACGTCATGATGAAATATGGAAACGATAATATATATTGACAATATTATATACTGTAGCTACATGCAGTTTATGGGCTTGAGTTCATAGCGCACATCATAATTCTTTGATTTCTGCAATCATTCGATTGATTACTGAATTTCTAAATCTTATTTTAAATTTCTCTGATTCAAGCGCCTCGTTTTAGTCATGGATGAGCACAGCACACGAACAATGTGAATTTTTGATTTTCATAGTGTCGTGGGCGTAATTTTTCGATACAGCACAACTATACCAGTTGGTAGCCTACAAGTCAGCCAAGTATAACGGTAACCATAAAACTGCGGTGCTGTATGTCTAACTAACACATCTCACTGCACCCCGTGCATCAGGCGTCAAATGAATGTATTTGGCTAAATGACAGGTTACGCACCAGAGAGTGTATATAGCTGACGTCACGTCATGGTGAAAATCAGGAAGATCNATGGATCATTTACAATGCTGCATGGCTGCGTGCGCAAAGAGAAGCAGCATATATGCGTATACTGGGGATCGTTAATCTCAATCCTGCCGGGTCCAATAATAGCATTTTGACCCAATGGAATCGTTAGGCATGGCACTGTGCAGACTTTGTCCGCACTCATATGAGCTTGTCACATCATCAATAAGCATGTACTGGTAGCGAAAAAAATTTGTATTGCGGTACGTAGTTAAACCCCGAAATCTATCCCATATGAGTTGATGTATTTTGTACCAGAAAGTGCAANCTACTACAGTCTATCAGATAAAAGGTTACAAACCTCCGTGACGTTCCGTGCAGAGTCCTCCCCATTCTTCTCTTTCATTTTGCCCTTGCTTTCTAACAATACTGCACTTGAATTTATTGCGTGNGGNGATGCTCAGGCACTGGTAAATACACGAACCAGTGCAAGCAAACCCGTATAAAGTTTATTCAANCGATGCAAAGTTAACGAACCTATATATGTACGAAATGCACACGCAGTGCTGCAATATCCATAAACACACAATTACCTATACGCGTAATGTATCTCGTTCTGGTACTGGCAACACCGAGCAATGAGCATCGTTTGCCTGTTGTTAATGTATACGCNTATTTGTCGCTATGACAAAATCCAACTGAATCGGTATGTATCGAGTATTTATACACATGTTTCCGATATTTACAGTAGGATATATGCGATGCAAATAAAATATAATCCCGTCTCAATTTTGGAGATGTAGCCTATCAAACGCCGTGNTGCACGTGGAGGCATTTTGTTTTGATNTTATATGTATTTCTAAGTATATTAGNACTTTCACAATCNGTTGACAAAGGNTTTTCAAATNGAACNGTATAGAGCTGCGTAGAAGTGAAGAACAGCNTGNAAGGTTTTAGTTNTCGANTACTGCAACGAATACTTCTGCACACTACTTCTNCATTNCACTATGTACTTCATAAAAACGTCGCACAATCATGGAATNCGATGTATGACGCAATATACAACGTCGNAAACGACCAATGCGGCATCGCCAAAACTGCACAAGCGGCTATATCGGATATCATANCCNACAAGANTAGGGGTAGCGAGTNGCGAAATGGTATGACCAAGTGCTTCTAAAGGGTTGTGGGTTCGAGTTCGACTTCAGAACATATACCCAAGTATTGGAGTTAATCTAGGCTCGTCGCCGGCATCGGATCCGCTTGAGCCAGNGGTTNTTTTTTTTAATCGTGGNCCCGTTCAAGTGTTGTGAGCGACTGCGCTTACCCCNANAATTTCAGAAGCCGNTGATTAAACAAAACAAAAAACGATCAGCACATCAAGCTCAATTTTATTTNCTTAGGGTGGACCCCAGTTTAAGAACNCCTGGCTTAAGCGGCGTCTTACAAATNAACATTGGTTTGTGCATTGAATCCACACTTCGGGAATCGTATAAAAAGAATATCGGCTTGGTCGTAGAGATACCATGAATACAATACAACAACACACATTGACGATATCGATATATGATAAATGCATGTCGTTTTCTAATAACTTTGGACAATATACAAACAACGNGCCCGCAGTGCGAGGAACAACGTAGGCATATGATGCGCTTATAAGTATAGCANCGAAGATAGTAAGACACTGATAGATCTTTATATCGACTTAAGTCACCACAACAGNTTTCGGACACATTAGTGTCTTCCTATTACTCTATTCTAATGATATCAAATATATAACCCANCGGACGATGTCAGCCGACCCCGGATCAATGATGATTCAACGACAAAATGCTCGTATTATCGAGCACATTTTTATCAAAAGTTGAGTTTTAATGATAAATCTATTGAGTGCTGGTATTTGCAAATTCTACCTGAANTTTATCTTCGCTTTGAACAANATATATATCAGATTTGTTGTCCGCGCTGTGCGATGTGATTTATAAGGAATAAATCNCTCCAAACCTGCGGCGTAAAGGGATCGGACCANATGTACACAACCGTCTGTTGTTGATAGTATGGTCATTTAGTCAANAAATAGGCCTAAACCAGGGGTCACCAACACGCGNCCCGCGNGGTCATATTTTGCGGCCCGCCACGTGATTTGAGATTTCGGAAGAAAGCTGAGAAAACCATTTTGTAATGCAGTTTCAAGTATTATTGTTGTTGTTGTTGTTTCGAAATAAGCTATTCTCCTGTGCCCAACATCACTATTCGTCACTAGCTAAAACGGCTTTGGAGATGGCAACAGCGACATCGAGGAAGAATAATCTGCTGAAATGAATGGACTGGACTAATTGCCTTGACGTGCAATGGCCAAAACATGCACTGCCAAGATCGAGACGCCTATGAAACGGCATTCGGCAGTGGTTCACTGGGGGCGCGCTCCCCTTGTGGAGGCGTGAAAGCATCTGAAATAGGCGCGGAGCTGCGGTCAACTGAAAAATTTACATCAAATTCAAGTTGTGTGTATGGTCCGTGTATTTTGTGTATATCAACAGTCATAACCTTCAATGCCATCAAACTATCCGTTGGGATTGCTAGCATTCTGGTTGCATTTTGTGATATGACGATAAGGGGGAGCGAAAGTTTTCAGTATCATTAAGGGGGGCGTGTCTAAAAGTGTTTGAGAACCACTATCTTAGGGATTCCCCACAAGGTCAAGCTTTACGTGGATATGGTCTTTCAGCTAGTAACGTATCTCGCTAGCCCCAATATCGAGTTCTTATTCACTTAAAAGCGTTTCCAGTATCGTGCACAGCTCAGACTTCAAAAAAATGAAATTATTGGCAATGATTTTTTGTTGTATTTGTATTCCTTTGATAAAATATTACTTCTTTTGTTGTCACTACGCCCATTGCCTAAATTACGTAGCACGGCGTTGTACTGACGTAGAGTTTTAAAACGATGGTTGCCTAGTTTATACCGATATTGAATTCATGCGGCCCGCGGCCGCTGCGAAATTTGAAAAGTGGCCCGCGACCCGTTTTGAGTTGGCGACCCCTGGCCTAAACCAAGAGTAGTCGTGCGTGTTCATTCGTTGCTACTGGGAGCCAGCCGTAGAAGTTGTTCCAAGCTATGCATCATAATGAACATTTAGAAATTTATTGTTTAGTATGATTTGAGAGTGCATTTCAACAGCATGATTGATCCATTACGGTCTCGAACTGTTGTCGAAATTATAATTCCTCATCGTCAATGAAAATTCGTATTTCGCTTTTGCTCAGAGGCCCCTGCATATCTCCGTAGTCCGTGCATTGCTGAATTTTTATTATCCTGCGATCGCCATTTATGATTTTAGAGTTGCTATTCAATTCTGAATTTCGATCGGAATTTGTCGTGATTCGCGTTACTTATATTATACTGTGCGCTTTTAAAGACCACGATGCGAAAGATAACAGACGATAAGCACCAGATCATTTTGTGGAATAGACGACAACGATCTCGAGCACTTAACGGAATCATATATATTTCAATAAGAATCAATATGCATATTACTATAGCATAAACCCGTAGCCTTGTTGTTCTTTTTTCCAAACAAATCCACGGCGAAATATGAATTCTATTCCTCCAAAGTGGATCAGATATATANGGTTCCAACTCAGTTCCCTTGAGTACCTGAAACATACATATCAGCGTTTTAATNACCGTTGATACGAGGAGCTGAGCGACATCGAAAAAATACTCTGATAGTATCATAAANATCGTTTGAATTTTATANNGAATGTGCTGAACCTTTCGTCGTTTGCATNGTNGTGNATTTCGCTTCACCCAGGCTCGTCTGCTTCCCAGACCCNCAGGTTTGCTCTTCACCAGAAGCAAAGATGAGATAAAATATTGCCCCGAACATGTATACCGCGGCAGTCAGCCAAAACACCTTTCGCCATCCATGCATAGAACCCTATATTAATACAAATGATGAGCAATAGTTTGTGTTTCAGAAGATCGTATTTACAATTGAATATTGAAATGAACCCGAATATTTTCGGCTGACACTCGTCAGGGGTAGGGTTAGGGTTAGATCGTATTTCGACGCTGTAACACAAGCAAAATGGACGACATGTAGGGGTTAAATTTATGATTTCAATTTTATGTGGGACATGTATTTCGACCGGTGATGACTTATGAAATAATTTCAGTCACAACTAAATATATGCGTGAAGGTTGAGGTCAAATTCCAAAAAAGAACAGCGCATATCTTCTATATCACTATCGTCTTATTATTCCGGGTTTATGATTCATTCTTGTCGTGGAATCCAATTTCAAGCAATAAAGATTCCTATATGAACCGTTGAAGGACAGCCAATAAATAAGGACTATATACATATTGTTATGAAAAATTCAGTGACAATGTGTGTCAGTTCTCATGTCACAATCATTAATGAATATAACATATTTGATATCGGGACGATTCGCAACAACTTTGCCATGCAAACGAGGAATACAAAAATTAATATGGCGTATCTTACGTCATGTTGCAGCAACATACCGGCCATCTGCGGGGCAAGGAATCCAGAAATGTTGGCAATCGTGTTCGCGATTCCATACACAACGCCACCGAATTGAGGAGCAACGTCTATTGCATTTGATTCACACCCCGGCACTACAAAATACGATTTGCTTACTTAGCAATACGTAAAAGAGGACGGCACAATATAGTGTCGCCTGGCAATGATACTCTAGCTGGGTGAAAACTGTAGTGATATATGATAAACAAGAATGCCAATGTATTGCAACTTAAAAATGCAATGACCGTGGCTGGCTGCACAAGGTCAGCTGTAGAATGGAACCAACCACATTCCTGGCAACGAGTAAATAGGCGTACAACAGGGTATCTAATGTCCCTGCGATTTAAACGGTCTGCAGCCTATTAATCACTACGGACATTTACCTGTTAAGGAGTTGAAGGCAACCGCCACGGAGAAGATAGCTACCGCAGCATGGACGTTGCAATCCACGTAACCAACAAGTGCAACGAGCGTGGCAGGTACCACCAAAGCTAAACTTGTATTCAATTTTCTTACAATGATCGTGCTCAGTACGCCGCGCATTCGCAATTCGTCGGAAATGTGCCCAGCAACTATAACAAGCAGAAATTGCAGCACGTACGGAACTGCGCTCCAAGCTCCACTCTAACTTTGAAAAAGCAGAAGGTTAGAGACACTGCATCCGTGCCGTCTGATCTATACTATACCGCTGTCACACTAAATCGCAAGATCGTTGCCATGAACGTTGGTAGCATCGCCATGAAGGTGCAAGCTCCCCAAAGTCCACAGAAGTGCGCGACTGTAATAGCCCATGCTGGAACGGATTTCAATATAGCAGTCCATGGAATTTGAGGTGCCTTGTGTGGACACAGAAATTTAGAATGATGTCCGTGAACGTGATATCTTATAGGGTTGCATTT